>VWZI01017683.1:273904-290129 GCA_013396835.1 Psilopogon haemacephalus | reverse complement strand
GGGGGGGGCGCAGACACTGGAATCACTCAGCATGGACATTTCCTAAATTTTTTGCTCTCCAGTTTGCAGCCTTAGAAACAGTCGTGTAACCTCTGCGGTGTTGCACGTGTATGAGCAAGGAAACTTGAGGGGAGGTCATAATTAGAATCCAGCCAACTCTAAATCTTTAACCTATGCTTGGATCATGCATCCCTCAAAATGACTGCTTTGTAAATGCATCTACCACCGACACTTTAAAACAAGCTCACACTGATTGCTTGCCAAGTCACTGCAATTCCAAAATGCCTTAAGTGCTAGATGAGACTTTGCAACATATTTTTGCCTGCTGCAACCACACAGTGTCTACAGGCTAAAACCTTGATGCAATATCCCCAAGTATAACGTTACAATGATTTGTCCAAAGGAGGTAACTCCAAATTTAAATTGTAATCTTGTATATCAAATGTAGTAATCTTTCTACTTACTGGCTAAGAAAACCCAAAACTAACATGTGGTTAAAAGTGTCTCTTATAGAATATCCCAAATTATATGGTCTGTGGCTACAGTAGCACCAAATCCATCTCATCATTCTTCAGTTCACTTTGTTGCCACTCCTATGGTGGGGTTGGTCAGGTGCTATGTCTACATCCCAGCTCCCTAATAGGACAAGATATAGCTGCACACCATTCTGCAGTGCTGTGCCCAGGAGAACACACATCACAAAGTGATGTTTCAGATTTTGTAGATCTGTCCAAATGGTTAAAGACAGTCTTAAGGGCATGCCACTGAGCGCAACTGTCTCTTGGTCTCCTGATGTAAAACTATTAGGAACTAGAAACAAGCTACATTCCTTGCCTAGCATGGAAAAAAACACATTCTGAAGTGATGTTTGAGAAAGTTAACAGCAAGTAGGTCTCCCACATTGCACTATATGAACACGTCATTTTTGACCAGTTGAGTGATAACCATGTCTCACTTGAGCTAAAAAGAAGTTTGAATTTTAAAATAAATTCTACATCTCAAACACTGGCTCTGTATAAAACAATATTTTGCAAGCAACTTACATAACCTGACTGAAATAATTATCAAGGAAAAGACTCACAGAAAGTGCCTCAGATTGTATGTAGGATCCAAGGGACTAGAAGAGCTAGTAAGGGGAAGCTTTGCCCATCTGATCTGGGAAAAGAATACTTGGAAAGCAGAGCTTTCCCAAGAACTAGACACCAGTACCTGTAGTGCTCGTACTAAAGCCTGCTTTCCCCAGGTCTATTTGGTAGCTGGCAAAACCAGGAACAATATCTTGAACTTGAAATTGAAGCATTGGTTTGACAGTTTCAGGTCCAGTTTTCTTTATAGTAAAGTTGCCTCTCCTTGCTGTCTTTTAAGTCAAGTTTTTCCTATTAATTTTTACTTAATTCCTTTAGGAAAGCACTATGGGCCAGGGAATTAGGAACAGAACAGGCAACTCAGTTAACTTGCAATAATCTTATTTCAGAGCTATCCTCTTCTACCCTCAAAATACCTCTAAATGTATAATTTGAGTCATGCAGATTGCAAATCATTTACACAGCACTTCAGCACATATCATACCTCTGCAGTGTCAGTGATACGTTTCAGCACAAATGTAAATAAATCCTGTAGATATTAAAACAGTGAAAGTATTAGATACATAATAATTTTATGAATGATGATGGACTAGGGGGCAATACACACTTCAAACTACATGACTCAACAGCAGTTGCACGACCTGGTCATCCAAATAATGATTCTATTGCACTCTGTCTAAGTTACAAAATGTCATCCATACTCCACTGCTTACTTCTTTTAAACTTAATTCTGAAATGTCTCTCATGTTGTCACAGGGTTTGGAGCATACACAACCTAGAATTGAAAAGTCCACCACCTGCTTTTAGATAACCTGCATATTTAGATAACATCACTCATTGGTCTTAATCAGAAAAGGAGTCCAATTCATACCTTTTTTATTAATAGACTCTGCCTGCTGCAGGATGTCCACATTAGTGAGAAGTGACATAAGGAAAACAAAGATCAAAAGGATGCCCACAGAAGAAGTACACAGTTCAAACTGAAGGAATAGTTTGCTGTGAAGTGAAAAATCCTAAGATTTTTGCCCAGTACTATGTGCTCAGGCTGTCCTTACTGCCAGTGTGCAGAGTATGCTGATTTATTACAGGGTCACAGAACACCAGTCCTTTGGCCTAAGCCTTATAACCTGCACAGGGAAAGTACCACAAATTCCATTTCCTCCCAAGCAGAAGCAGAGCTGTTCCAGCTCACATTAAGTATTAGGAAGAAACCTTTAACACTGAGCCCCTTGAGGCTATTCAATATGAGAGTGTTCTACCTCTACAGGGCCCATTTCCTGCTTTTTATATCCTCATGGAAGTTCTTCCAGCTCTTGGAATGAAACCTAATATTTTCCTTTTTAGTATGGTAGAGGATTATGTCAGTAAAAAGACCCATATGTCATGGCTTTATATAGTCAGCTAGCAGAGCTGGAACAAGGAATTGGGATGGGATAACAGACTAAATCTGTTTGGAAAGTAGGCAACATACTTCCTAACAAAGAAGAGCCTGGTAAATGCATTTCCCAGAACTCCCACTGGGGCCAGTGTGAGGAAGAACTTTATATTCCTTGTCCTATGCCTTATGATAATGACCCAGATAAGGATTGCCAAAATCCCCACGGGCTCCAGAAATGAGCTCATACCAATTGTCTGTCACCCTGGGTGTATTAACTAGCATATGTTAATTTGAAATGCAACATGCACTCACCCACCACATCTCCACCACTTCTACTCAACTATCCAGATGACAGAAAATTTCCCAAGTACAGGAACATCAGTGCCTCCTACTTGCACTATGTGGGTGAATTTTCTCCTCCACACGTTCCAACAAGTTGATGGCCTTTTAATGTCATGAAATCTTGTTCAGAAACATAAACTACTTCTGATTAAGTGATGTGGCCAACATCACTATGGGTCTAACATATAAGGGGAACTCACAGGAGTCAAGCAGAAACAGAGTTTATGCAGTGTAACAGAGATCCTAAGTCTGAGACTGTGATAAAACACATTTCTCTTGGTTTCTGAATGTGACACACAAGAAATCATAGCCTGTGAATCATTCTGTGATCTTGCCATGATCCCAACAGTGGGAGAGTGCAGAAAAATTCTGCCTTGTCACTTCTCTTGACATTGCTGATTCCAGGGCTGTAAGTAAGCTAGATAAACAGGAAACTGATGAAGAAATCACTTAAAAGAAGTACAACAAATAAGGGTCTGAAAGTTGCAAATCAAACAAGAGAAGAGCTGTAGCCAGAGAAAGCATGCAAACTTCCCCTATTTTCTAATAGGAAGGACTCTCATCAGCCATACACAGCTCTTTCAGCAGGCAACTCACACATGCAGGAGGCCTGTCACTTGGTAGTTGGTAGTAAATGTCACATCTGCACAACAGCTGGGTATACCTGTTTGTGCTTAAGGCAAGGAGTGAATTGACTGGAAGGATTTTGAACCATCTTAACTTGTCCTGTCCCATCCCCACCACTCTGCTTTCTTCCTTTTCATTCTTCCCCCAAGTCTCAGAAACAGCAGTGGTTACTGCTGCAGGAAAGAGAAAGTAGAGAGGCCATGGAAGTAACACAGGAATGTAAAGAATGCAGTCTATAAGAAAGAAGGGGACAGTCTTTTTTAGCAGGACCTATTGTGACAGGACAAGGTGTAATGCTTTTGAGGATAGATGTGGACTAGATGTAAGGAAGAAATTATTACATCAAGAGTGGTAAATCACTGGAACAGATTGATCAGAGAGGTAGATGCCCCATCCCTGGAAATATTCAAGGTTAGGTTGAGTGAGGGAGTGGAGCTCTGAGCAACCTGCAAAGAGTTTGAACCAGGTGATCTAGAAAGGTCCCTTCCAACACAAACTACTCAATGAATCACATGCATGAAACATGGAACAATATCAAACTCAGGTCTCCCAAACATTCTCTTTTCATATTTCAAGTTTTTGTAATTAACTGTAGGAGGAAGTGTTATACCAAGCTGTCTCAAAAAGACCTAAGACTTTAAAACTTACTTGGTTTAATTTTCTTACCTCTTCATATCCTGAATTTCTGCCTTAAAAGAAGAGATAGCTATTAGGTAGGCAATAGTAGATATTAAAGATTTGATTTGATAGTGAGTGGGAAGGTGTTTTCCAATGGATAAGGGCTCAAAATATTTCAGAGTTCCCATTACTTCCAAACCTGTTGACAACCTGGAAAACTGAATTGTTATTGATTTTTAAGCACAGTCTTCCATGATGCTACATTTGTATCCATGTGATTTGTTCAGGTAGATGTCAGAGGGCTGTGTGATGGCATCACATAAGCAGTGTTTTCTTGAAAAGAGAGACAACTGAAAATGAGAGAGCCAGAATCACATGGCAGGACATACAGTAGTTACCAGGAAAACAAGAGCAAATGCAAAATAGGACACTGTTGGAAAAAAATGTAGAAATGGAAGAGATACCCATTTAATAGTGACAGACCTTAAATCAAACTAAATTTGTGCATTTCTGGATTTTAAATATGAATTTAAGGTACTCTCTCACATTAGACGATTTCCTAAGACACTGCAGAGCTTTTGTTGGGAATTATCTTGTTTAAGTTTTGAGTTTAGGTGCTTAACATTGTATGCGAGTTTATATTTCAGCTCCTCAGAATGGGTCCCCTTTAAAGTTCATGGAGACAAAAATCCATAGCCAGATTGATTTTATCTCATTATAAGGAGCCTGAGTAAAATAAATGAACTGCTCAAAAGAAGTGCTTATTTTCCCCAGACACAATAAGAGGAGCCTAGATTTAGATATTGATATTTCAACAAATGTCTATCTGGTCAAGGTGACATCAGAAAGTCAGCCAAAAGAAGCAACAGCTAACAGATGGTAATGATAATAATAGGAAACTTTAGCAAGTTCAGAAGCAGAGGGTGAAAAGACTTGAGTATAAAGTTGTTGTCTAATGGGGAACAGAAGAGGCAGATCTAGGTTACTAAACAGATATCCCTTCCTGAATGATAAAATTGTCTTACAAATGCAGGTTTGGGTAAAAGGCCCAAAATGGACCTAGGAAAATCTTTCACACTAGTTAATGGAGAGAGTGCTTAATAACATCCTGTACAGGATTCAGTCATTTCTGTGTTGATTATAATAGATCTGGGGCATTCATGGAATCCTGGATTGTCTAAAGGGTTAAACTTCGCTACGAGTTTCTGTATCATCACACTGGATGAAGTCAGCCCTGATTCAGTTAATGCTTTGCTTTCACTGACTCTGCAAGTAGGCTCAGGAACCTGAAGGCCAAAAGACAGTCTTCACTAGCAAAACAAAGGCTACAAGGGTTTTTCTACATCTTTTCTGTCAGAAGAGTTCCCGCCCCATTAAGTAGCAAGCAGGTACTTTTCTTTGCCTTTTAATGCCGAGGAAAATGAAAAAGTACTCATATTCTGCTGTGATGGGCAGAGATGAACATGAATTTATACCACATACAGACAAGCAAATATTTCAAACACAAATGTCCTCTGAAGAGATATTGTTTCAATTCTACCTGTTGCCAATTAAAAAAAACAACACCACAACAGAAACAAACAAAAAAAATCCCAAACAAACAAAAAACGCCCCCAAAAACCAAAGTTGACAGGTTGCCCAGGGAGGTGGTGGAAGCCCCATCCATGGAGATACTCAGTCAGGCTTGATGGGGATGTAGCAAACCTGACCTAGTTTGGGTCATCCCTGCTTAGTGCAGGGTGGTTGGACCTGTAGAAGTCACTTCGAACCAGCGATTCTAAGATGAGATGATACTTGTTTTGCTCTTTCATCTCTGTTAACAAGACCAATGGTTTACTCTTTGTCAGGAAAAAAAAAATAAAAAGGTGCTACAACTCTACAGCTACATATAAGACCTAATTTAATGTAAGAAATTTTTCCATATTCATCTGGATGTATTCAGGGAACAACTCTTATTTATAGATTATCACAGATGAAAGGGACAATTATGTATAGTCTGGCCTCCTGGCCAACAGAAATCCAAAATTATTCTTAATAATACAAATATCTCATCTACATTTTGTATAAAAGTTGCAGTACTTTTCCTACACCAGAGAGCCATCAGTATTGATTTATGAGACAGAATATTCCCACATCAGAACTAGAAGATTGTTCAAGTGCTCAGTTGCATTGCCTGATGCACTTGATCTCCAGAATGAATGCATTTATCTTCTGTTTGCAGTGTCATATTTTAATTTTAAATCTTTTCCTGGCTTCTAGGGCCCAGAACAAGTTGCCAGGCTGGAGATTAATAATGGTAAAATTAGAATTTTCTCCCTGCTAAAGTAAGGATGAAGCTCCACAATGCTATTAGTTATTCCTTAGCCTAAAAATAACTCCAAACAGGTAAACAACTAAGAAATAAAATACCTCAGCTGCAATGTTTCCTTCGTGCAATAAACAGAAGAATCTCAAGATCAACATCTCATAATTTTCTACACTCTCCAGAAACTCAGAACACTGCTGCTGCTTACCAGTGGCAGCTTAAATGATTTAGGAGAGAAGCCAAACACATATAATGCAGAATCCTCAGACTAAGAAAAGCTATGAATTTATGTACAGCTAAACAGGAAGTACCTCAAGAAGTACTCCATGAAACCCTGCTGGTAGCTATAGCAACTGCATTCACTGTATTTTTTACTACAAAACAATTTTTAAGGCTACTTAAGACTTCAGCACATTTTTCAGACATTATTTACCTACCTAACTTTCAGGCCTTTTGATGCAATCCTGCTCCCACCCTTCCACCTCCACTTTGCATGCATGGTGTGTGAGTTGCTGGGGTGACTCCCAAATCCAGAGAAGGAATTTTCTGTCCAAAATTCATCAGGATTAAATCTAAACTGCTGAACTGTGGATTTCAGTTCCAGTGAAACATCATGCCGGCACAAAGACTTAACATCTCTCAAGCAAATCGGATGTGTGAAGAGAATTACACTTAAAGCAAAAACTAGCATAAGACCCAAAACACTATAGAGGGGATGGGAAAAGAAATAATCTTTATAAATTCCAAGTGTTTTGATCTGGAGAAAGATTTGCTTTATCAGAATTCTGATCTTGCTACCTTTACTCACTGTAAAGCAACAGAACTTCAATGCTAATTGGGATGTGAAAGCTTTGAAGAGCCACCAAGTGTGATTTACATAACTATGCTTTTCTGTGGCATGGTCTTCCCTATGTGATAGGCATCATACAGTACAGTAACCATCTGTGAGATTAATCTGTTGAAATGGATTTCCCAGCCCAAAAAATAATTATGCTGCTGGTTTCTCATATTTGAATCAACCACATGAGTGGAAGACTGCTGTGAGATAAATCTTCTTCCTGGTCCTCCTATCAGCATGAAAAATAGCCTTGCCTCTCAAGTCTGAGAAAGAAGTACACTGTCACTTCACATTTGTACTCCCTTTTGAGAAGACAGAATTTTAGTTCCCTTTGGGGTGTACGAAAGAGAAAAGATGAAAAGTGTAATGCAGGTCTTCAAGTCTTGATGCAGACCTCCTGCTTCCAAAGTCTGTGGAAATACGTTTGTCAAAGCATATCCATTCTCACACCCCTGATGTCTCTTCTCACTGACAATGGACTGCTTCTTGCTTTTCCACACCACTGCATTTAGTTGGATGTATTGATGCATTTATTCGCATGCAACAGCTTGTCTATCTTGCCCATGACTTCACTATTTATGAAGACTTCACCAGGAAAAAAACAAACCATGGAAAAATCCATCATAGTGTACTATTAGATTCCTTCTAAAAGATTTACTTTAGGACCCTTTTTAATGAAGCATTCAGTTATGCCCACAGAAACGCCACTGGGTAGCCACGGGACCAGTGTTTTCCCCAGGTTTGTATAATTCACTGGCAAAGTCTCTGCAAAGTTAAAAGCATTAAAAGACAAAATAAAAACAACATTAAAAGCTGTAATACAGAGTTAAGAACCTTAAGGTAGAACAAAGCTGCAATTCAGTGTAACAGAAAGACCAGTTCTTTTGTCACATGTCTGATGTTATCACCAAAGTTATTCAACATTACAGTATATTAAAGCATTATGATACCTGGAAAATATTCACAAGTTACCATCTTGTTCCTAATAACATCCTAGGAGTAAAAAAGATTTTTTTCCCCACTTTCCAATGTACAAGAGTGTCAGCTTTATGACTCCTGCCTATGAATGACACCAGAAGGACTCAGTTTCACTGGCAGTGATTCAAGAACAGGAAAGTCAGGACAACAAAAACGACTTCAAAGGAACATGAGTTATTGTAAAGATCATGCAAGTGCAGGCTAAGCATTCAGCCTTAACACATTTCAGTTTCATCAGATTCCAAATAGCAGGAATCAATTATGGTTTTTGCAGCACCAAATCTCAAGTATCTCAGAGTCTGTGTCCATCTTGGTGTATAGCTACAACTCTATGTATTAGTGCAAATCAAAAAGATCTAAAACAAAAAAAAAGTAAAACAAACCAAAAAGAACCAACAAACATAAAATCCCCCAAAGAACCAAAGACAACTGCAAAAAAAAGGAAAACCAAACCCCAATGGAACATACAAGTACAAAGAGAGGATAAAGACACACAGTCCCTGATGCTAAGGCTGACCTACCTTTCTGCAGAGGACAAGCTTTTAAAATAAATATGTTACCAAAGCATTTCAATCTATTAAAGTTACTCTAAGATGACTCTTCTACTCAATGAGAGACTTCTTTTCAACCACAGGTTATAAATAGACACATAGCCTCTCTGTAGTGTGAATCTCAAAAAAAAAAAAAAAAAACAACCAAACAAACACTTCTAGGGGAAATGCAAAGATTTAATTTAGGGATGAGTTACATTATCCCATTTCTCATCTTATTAAAAGAATGAAAGGAGGGAAAAGTACTTTCCCTACCATATGGCTCTCAGCCACATTAAGACCTACCTTATTTCTGAGCTCTATCCTGTGGCAGAGAAATGCCTTTCTTATAAGATACAACCATGCAGGCAGTAAACAGGCAGGGATGGGCAGGATGTGGGTAGAACTTGGGATCTACTCTACTCCTCCCAGGGACCAAAGTAGTCTCACAGCCACCACAAATGCAGAAGAGAAGGATGGTAACAAAGGGCTATCCCTGCTGTGGTGCCTCCCATGATTACTGCTTGGGCAGCGGCTGCCCTTGCCTCCTGCCTGGCCTAGGAAAACACACAGGCTCTGTTTAATAACCGCTGCATCTGCAGACAGGTAGACCAGTCCCTGTGCTGGTCCAAGTTTCAGCACTCATGTACTGGGGAATCCACCAGTGTTTGCAGATACTAGTTTAATTCAGATTGCTTTTTGTCAATTGCCTAGACAGGATATTGCCAGAAATGTTGTAGCTCACCTATGTTTTCTGCAGAGAGCAGGCTGAAGCATTCTTGTTTTCATAACTTATCATATACAAATATTTAAGACAAAATTTTAAGCATACAGATTTTGACATTTCAAAAGTTAAGGATTTTAAGTTCTGCATTTTTAGTACTCCAATTGTTCCTACTAAACTCAATCTATCAGTGAAAAACCAATGTAGACAATTATATTTTTAAAATATTACACCTTGAATTGTGTGATTCAGAAAAGACTACAATCTTTGCTAGCTCTGCTGATTTTCTTGCACAGCTTGCAAAAAGATCAATGATCAGACAATCTCTCTGGTATCTCAGCACACCTCTTAGCAGATTAAAGCACTTCATAATTTTTTATTGGAATGACAGAATGTGCTCCTAGATAAAGACACCATGGTAGAAGCCTCAATAAATTAGGAGTCGTTTTCCATTTAAGCTGTGTAACACCAAACAAAATGTTGAAATCTTAAATCACTACAGATAACCATCGGTTGTGACAGAGCCCTTCTTGGACTTCATGAATTTGTTCTGACAAAGCATTAAACCTAAGGGAAGGACTGAATTAATTTCCCTATCTCCATTTCCCATTCTGTCCATACAGAATCTAAAACATATCCCAAAGAACTGATTTTTACTGTCTATGAAACTGCAAATGAGGTCGGAGGCTTTCCCCCAAACTGAGGTGGTACAACAAAAGAACTTGGAGAAAGGGACCTCTATACCTTAAATGTAGAGTTTGGTATAAAGCAATGACTGAGTAATCTCCAAGCAGGAAGTAATTGACAACAGGGAGTAATGAGACCTAGTGCCATTTGTCTATTGTTCAGGAGTCTCTGTGATGCTCTTGGTGTTCTCACAAATCCCAAGCAATGTAGGAAGCTAATGGCATGGAACTTTTCAGGAAGAAAGAGGAGTTAGATAATGAATAAACAACGCAGGCAGACGGTAGGATAGATAGGAGTACATTGTATAAACCCATTCCCAAAACCTTTTAGTCTGCTAAATCTCCTGAAGCATAACTGCATGTATCCTCACATCAGATCTTGTTTCAGTGATAGTCCCTGCTAGAGCACCCTGGGGAATTTTGGCAGGGGAACAGCTCAATGTCAGGTTCTACTCTAAAGAGTTACCCATGATTTACCAATGGTAGCTCCTTTGGTTTCTCTATCCTGAGTGGGCCTTTTAAAGTCCTGAAATAAAATGTTGTTTTATCCGACCTAGACTCCCTCATCATACCTCAAGTCTTCCATTCAGATATATCACCCACCAAATCTCTGTTTAAAACTGAATTAGAAACACACCCCAAAGGGATCAAAATGAGTTTATAATCAGGCTTTTCTTGTCACCTGGTCTTTCGAATGCCAGTTTTTCACAAAGGGGGTTGGACACTGAAAGATTTGGTTCACATAAGGTTACTGTGACAGAGCAGGAATTAAACTCGATTCAGCAATCTAAGTCTTGCACCAAAAAGAAAGCTCTTCTGTCTCACATATTTCTGCTGGGACAGGAGCAAAGGATGCCGTTTACCAACATGACCCCTGTGCTAAAAGAGTTTACAGTCTGAGAGACAGGATTTCACAAATCCTGTGAGTACACAGCCATAAAAGATTCAAAGGGCTAAATAGCCTCCTCACACTTTCCATTCTTACTGAGGGTATTAAAGGAGAAAACTTCTCCTATGAGCTTCACTGCCATCCAATACAGCATCATGTCACAGTAGAGAGAAGGGATTAGCACTTATCACCCGATCAGGCAAACAAGTTAGCTAAACAAGAAGAGCTGGTAATGAGGCAGAAAAGCTGTATGCACAATGTCATGGATCCTCCCACTCAGGCACAGATCAAGAGTATTCCTAACAGGGTTATTTAACTGAGACACTTCATAGATAAAGGGCAACTTTTGCAGACAGCATAGGACTGGCAATGGAAAAATCCATACTCTGTGGAGCTTTTTAATGAATTAACAAACATTATCCCATTTACAACAGGAATAAGTATTACATAGGTGTGGGCTTCACAGAAAATTGTCACCATGTTCCAGTAATAATTTTTACTGTCTGGTTTCAATGCAAGATAGGCACTGTCCTCCTGTCAGTATTGCCATAAATTTGCTACAGGGTGCAAATAAATCAACCTGAGGCTAGTGTTCCCCAAAGCCAATGTAATCCTTCCTCTTGCATAGCTCCTGGAGGAGAGAAATAAGTCTTTTTTAAGACAATGTGCAATCCAATGGTCTAAAGCTTCCTATATCATCTATACATGATGGAGCACTTAGCTAGGTGGCATCACTGTCACACTGAGTATGTCCTGAAAGATCCTAAATCTGGTGCCTGGGATAAAACTGTCACATCACCCTTCTACAGGTATTCCAGACTCTTCTGTTGACCTAAAGCATTTGTTTTAACCACTACAAAACTTTTCCATAGTGCTAAGCCGTTGAGAAAGAGATGCTTCTCCATGTTGGTCACCATCCAACAGGTTCCACCACACATCAGTGGCAAACAGTCCTGAGAGTTAACTCTGCTGAGTGATGCTTATGAAAACTAACAGGATTAACCTGAACAAATACAGAGATCTACCTAGTAACTGTCTGCAACCTAGAGCTCTTCATAATCCATAGAGTGGCAGGCTAGGACTTGCCTTAAGGATTACTACCTTGAAAAATATTCTCTAGGAGAGAGACAGTGAGGAAAATCAGGAATGGAACTGAGGAGAAACTGAAGAGTAAATAGTTTTCAAGTTGTTTATCATACCAGTGGAATCTGACATAAGAGCGCTTTATCTGTTTTGCTGTGTTCTGTTATCAGTCCTAGTTCACAAACTGAAGAAAAGGTGATTTCTCTTCATATACAACTCCAATAGTGTCCTGTAAAGAAACATTTCTTTGACTTCCCTATGTCACCACATCTAAAATTAGCAATTTAATTTTATAGCTCACTTGTAGCTGCCACAGCCTTACTGGGGTCATGGCCCATAGTCTGGGAACAGCTGCTAAGGGAAGTAAAAATGTCGCTAAGGGAAGAAAATACAACAGTAAAGGTATCTACTGAAAAGGAAAAAAATAAGTTGAAGGGAGCAATAAAACACACAGAACAGTGAATTAAAAGGCAAAGAGGTAACTACTTGAAAATAACCAAATAGCTTGAGAAAAAAAAAAAACAAAACAAACAAACCACCCAAACCAAAAAACAACAGAAAATGCAGTTAGTAATAAACCCAAGGGATTGCAAAGAAGCTAAAATAAGCACACTTGTAAAGTGGTTTTTATTTCAGGAATCAATCATAAAAGTACTTATCCATATAATTAAGAAAAACCTCCAGAAAACATAAAAACCACTCTTAGAAATACTCTAGAGGTGGTACCATAATTAAACAGCCAAGCAGGACACAAGAAATTGCTTTGGAACAGCTCAAGCACAAGGTGGCTATAAAATGTCAGACTTGAGCAAAGGTTGTCAAGCCATCTGTTAGGAGTGAGCACTTCACTCCTGTCCCAGCCTCCTGGAGCAGTTAAAAAGTTTTATTGCTTATGCTGAAGTGATGTCCTTTACAAAAGGAATGATTTTTTTCCTTCTTCCCTTCTGTTGAGGGAGAAAATTGTGAAGTCACTGGCCACCGCAAAACCGTTTCATCAGGTCCCATGTTCAGACTGGCAGGGAGCGCATTGGTCTCGCAGATTCACACATTGTATCAGGTTGGAAGAGACCCTCAAAGGTCATCTTGTCTAACCCTTCTAGAGTGAGCAGGGAAACCTCCAACTAAATCAGGCTGCCCAGGGCCAGGGCAGCCTGATTCTGGTCAGAGATTAAAAGCACTGGGACTGGCCACAATGTCCAAATGTGGTTTGTTGAAGATTTTCCAAGATATTTTGCAAAGATCAGCACTGAACATCCTTTTTGTACCAAGTACTACACTGGACTGACACCCATATGTTCCTTTGCTTTCCTACTTCATCATTTCATTAGGATATTTTACTCACTGTGAAAAAAACTTTGTCCCACTACTGAAACATATAAAGGGTTGCAGGATGTCCAGTAAAAAAAGTGCTTTCAAATGGGTACCAGCTGTTTCATTTCTAAGAACTGCAGTGGTAATCAAGACAGTCTATGCAGATTATTTGCAGCCTTTATCTGCTGATGAAATTGGAATTACTGAAGTTCTGTCATACAAGTGGTAATTAGTTTTATACTAAATGTGGAGCCAACAGAAATCCCCCTGGTGTCTCCAGCTCTGTACTTCCCAGCTCAAGGAAAATATTTGCAATTGATATGCAGGATAGTTCTTCTTATGACAATCAATATAAACCTGATTTTTCTGGAAAGAAATACTTGACTGCTGCCAATAGGGAAATAATTCAACGTGGTTAAGCAAACAGCATTGCACTTGGGTAATAAATAAGCAAACCACAACAAAATGTTGGCTAAACTTACATGAAAGAGCATGAGTCCAAAAATATTTTAAACTGTCAATGGTTTAAACTTCCTCTCAGATATTATGTGAAATATGGACAGTTTTGGCATCTCTTTACTAAAATCAGCTAAGAATCAATATTCAGGACATAACAATAATGAAATCAAGTTGCTTAAATCGAACTCAAGGGATCCTTCTGTTTTACAAAAAATCAAAGATTAATTTCTAAGGAACTGAATCAATGCAAAGTAAATAGATTCTGATAAACTGGGGAAGGACAGCTTACATCTACTGCATAGCAGATAAGTTCTGCAATAGCAGCACTCCCTGAGCAACGGAAATCTAGGCAACTGCATAATCAGGACTGACAGCACTTGCAAAATATGACCCATAACTCAATTTCATTCATTCCTAATGAATTGCCAAGGCTAACAGCTTGGAGAAAGCTTTGTGACATGCAACCAGATCATCTCCAGAACTTGCACTTTTTGGCCACCTCTTGGGATACACCCACACTGGTGTAGGATTTGTGACTTTAATGGGCTGTTAGTATGGGTCGTAGCACTCTTTCTGTAGCACAAAGGTTTTCAAGGGCTCACAGGCATTTGTCCTCTCTTTATTGCTAATCTTCCTCTCTACCACGAAAAAAAAAATGGGGTGTCTTAAAAGAGTATTGATATTGTTTTACAGGAAGAAACCTTATAAAATCAAAATACTTTCAGAAATACCAGGCTTTTGTTTGTGACTGTACAGAAATATATCAAGTATTTGTCTTGAAAACCTCAGCATAATAAAGAATGACAACCCAGCCTGCTTTCATTTTCCAAGAAAAGAAAGGTTATTTTAGAATCACAGAATCATAGAACACATCAGGTTGGAATGGACCCTCAAAGGTCATCTTGCCCAACCCTCCTCTCCAGAGTGAGCAGGGACATCTTTAACTAGATCAGGTTGTTCCAAAGGCCAAGTTTGACCTCGAGTGTTTCCAGAGATGGGGCTGCCTACACTTCTCTGGACAACCTGTCCCAGAATTTCACTACCCTCGTTGCAAAAAAACCTTCCTTCTAATGCCCAACCTAAGTTTACCTTGCTCTGGTTTAAAACCACTGCCCCTCACCCTATCATTACAAGCCCTTCCAAGTAGTCTCTCCCTAGCTTTCTTGCAGGTTCTCTTCAGATATTGAAATGTTGCTAAAAAATTTCCCCAGAACCTTTTCTTCTCCAAGCTGAATAACCCCAGTTTTCCCAGCCTGTCTTTGCAGCCCTCTTAACAGCTTCATGACCCTCCTCTGGACCAGCCCCAGGTCATGTCTAGCAGCACAAGGAAACAAAAACTATCTCATTATTTGCATCATCCATGATTTGAAATTAATTTTCCACTAACCAGTAGGAAGTAACATGTCTATTGTATATCAATAGAGTTTATTATAGAGGTGGGCTGTCTCTTTTTTTCCCCGCTCCAGATTAAATCTCAAATCTATACCACAAGTCCCTGACAGGTCATCTACCCACCATCTACCCACATACTGCCAATCCTGAATCAGTTTTCACAAGGCAATAATAATGTGTGCATACTGTTTTTCTTGCTAGGTGAAGCATCAGCTATCTAGTCTTCATAGACTTTTTAGCAGTGCTGAAAAAAAAATACTTCAGCATCACTAAAAGCCCCTGCAATCCTCATACTCATAGCAGGAACAAATAAGCAACTTTTCCATCACAAAACTGTCAATCCTGTTTTGAAGATCACATACACATGATAAAATATTTCAGCTTAGTCCAGTGGAACCAGACATCATCAGTAGAAATCACTGCATACTTCCTGCCATGCCCCCAGCCAAACTCCACTGCTGGGGATGGCTGTCTGGGGATTTTAATTGCTTGTCACCGCTTGCATGGCACCCAGCAGTAACAAGTGCAAAGGACCTCATACAAAGGAGCAGCAAAGTCCTGAGAAGGAAAACCCAAGTTGTAGATTTCTTAGTATTGCATTGCCATCTCTGAATGGATGACCATGGCATTTTTGGTTCACGTGGTTCACATTACTGAACGACGTGAACTGAGCACAGACACAAGAATCACGGAAGTGAGCTAGAAACTTAGTAAAGTAAAGCAGCAGCAGGGTAAATTTGAGTACCATTGTCCCACATAAAACAGACATGGCCAGATTTTTTCACCAAGTGATGTGCTCCAGGGCAGAAAGGGAGAAACATATCAGAGGACAAGTCATTCCATATTTTACAAAAATTGGATCCAGAGAGTCTCTCTTCACAACTTGAATACTGAAAATATTGCCAATCATTAGAGTATATACTATCCAACTAACAAGAAACCAAAATGCTTTGAACTAGTAAAAAACTTTTTTTTTTTTT
>VWZI01017683.1:48181-268483 GCA_013396835.1 Psilopogon haemacephalus | reverse complement strand
GGATGGCTGCGGGGCTCGTCGCCGATCGGGGGGTGGAGGGGTCGCGGCCCGAGTTTGGAAACGGGGGAGTGTGAAAGGACGGGGTTGAAAGACGAGGGGCCTGAACCCCTGCGGAGCTGAGGGGCCCGGTCATGAATGTGGTAAACGAGGGAAGGAGGGTGGAGGTTGCGAGGCAAGGGGTATGTGGGGCGGGCAGAGAAATGCACCCTCAGTGAGGGAGACGTGTGCCCAGGCAGCGTGGAGAGGAAATGCCCTTTTAACGTTACGGTGGCCTCTGCTTTTGCCTTCTCCCTGAGCTCAGCGTCTAAATAAAAAGCCCTCGATTGGGATATTTCAAGTCTGGCTTGCGTGCCGGAGACGCTAGTCCTTCACCTCTCCTTCCAGACACATCATGTCTCCTCTTACATCAGAGTTCCAAATTACAGACCGTAGCATCTCCCCATTCGGAACCATTTTGATAGCTGTGCACTGCTGTGTCACCAGAGATGGATGTCTGTCAGTGGGCTGTCCAGGCAGTCTCAAGCTTCTGGTCAAGCAAGCTCAGTTAACACTGTTGCTTCTTTTCACACTGTGCCAAGGCAAATCATTCCTGTTTGCAGGTATTTCGTATGTGGTGATTTGGGGAGAATCACACACTGCTTTAAGAATATGTAGATGGTAATTCAAGATGATGTCTAATAAAGATTTCCTCTAGGAATAGGACTGAAGCAGCAGCTGAGAGGTCTGTGGCAACCATCGATGCATGAATACCTAACTTAATTTCCCCACATTCTGCGGTTGTTCCTGTTCTGACTGTGAGCCTTTGATTTCCATTTTCAGCCTGAGTTTGAGAATAGTAAGAAAGAGATGGCTGTACCATGTCAGGAAGAAAGTCTGTGTAGCCTGCTGTCCGCAGGAATGGATGCCTCAGCAGGTGTGTAAGGAAGCAGTGATCAGCTCACAGTGCTTCCCCAGAATAGCTACTCAGTCTGTGTTTGTGGCGTGGGGATTTCCTCACAAAGACATGGTGTGTGGCTTGAGCAGCTCACAGTCCTTTCTTCTTCAGTAAATGTGACCACTCGCATTTGAACCAATGAAATTGTTACTTCCAAATGTCTTGCAGTGACATACTCCACACTAGTTTACTCCCAGGAATTACGCAGTCTGCGAATCATGGTGCCTTCACTGCCCAAAATTGCTCACAGACGTAACCATATCACCATAACTGGCTGCCAGTTTTTTCTTCAGTAACTTTGCTGCAGTTGTGCAGTGATTTTCCTTCTGAATGGTTAACCGTGTTTCAGGGTTCTGGCAGGTTTCTTTTATAGATTTCCTAAACGTTGTGGTGCTGGCAAGGTTCAGAGCAGTAGCTGTGTGTTCGCAACTCATAAAAAAAAAGCTGGGGAGGGACTTTTTAGGCTGTCAGGTAGTGACAGGACTAGGGGGAATGGAGCAAAGCTGGAGGTGGGGAGATTCAGATTGGATGTGAGGAGGAATTTGTTCAGCATGAGAGTGGTGAGACCCTGGAATGGGTTGCCCAGGGAGGTGGTTGGGGCCATGTCCCTGGAAATGTTTAAGGCCAGACTGGATGAGGCTGTGGGCAGCCTAATCTAGGATAGGGTGTCCCTGGGCATGGCAGAGGGGTTGGAACTAGATGATCCTTGTGGTCTCTTCCAACCCTGACTGATTCTGTGATTCTGTTCTTTGAAATTCTTAGGAAACAAGGAGTTATATCACTGGGGAATACTTCTGTGCCTTTTATATTTATATTTATATATATATTCTCTTGTACACATTATATGTTATAGTCTCTAATGCCTTACATTCCAAGGCATGAAGTAGATTCAAATGGTCTCTCTTAAAAAAAAAAAAAAAAAAAGAAAAAAAGTTTCATTACCACAGAAATGTGAGAGTTTTTTTCTTTCCTGCAGTGTAGAATTTTCTATGCCGTTACCTATCAAAAGCAACAAAACAAAACTACAAAATTCTTCAGTAGAATATGTGTCCTTGTGTTGCATTATGCATTGTGTACTCTATCACATTATTGTGCCATATGTCATGATTTAGTTTCTTTTATACGATATGTGTATCGTGACACTATGCTGTTTTGTGTTACTTTGTCATTGTTAGTGAATTACAGGATTTGTGATTCCCAAATCCTGACTCGTAAATAATTTGTTTGATGAACACTGAATGCAGCAATTCTTCCAGTACTAAAACTTAAAGTCATGAATTATGGAATCTTCACAGCTTAATGTGGAATCGTAAAGTTAATCTAACAACAAATAAAACTTCTACTAATCCTAGAGGACTTTTTGTAATAAAGCCTAAAAGACTGAAAAGAAACAGCAGTAAAATTAACAAGCAAAACCCACAACACCAAAAGCCAACCCTCACCATCGTGAGCAGACTCAAAACTTGCTTTTCAGACACTAGAAAGATTATTCTTTGACTACCTGAGCCACTTATAATTAATTCTTGTACTGATAACTCCAGCTACATCTACAATCATTTAATCTAGGAGAGTCTGAAAAACAATGTTAACTTACGCAAAACATTACTGTTGTTATGCTGTAAGTGTTTCTCATTTCCTGAGTCATCTAAGTGCCATACTGGTCCACCTCTTTAATGCACAGTGTTTCTGTTTATCCATCTCCACAGTCACCAGCTCCTGGCCCTTCATACTCAAATCAACTTTATTAAAATGTAACCTTTAATTTGATGAGCTAGAGGTACTGTACCTCAACCATATCACAAGTGTAATATTTACCAAGATCCCATTTGTCTCCTCCATGTAATTTGGGACAGAAAACACTATACTGGAGAAAAGGGAAATGTTTTCTTTATAATGACCCAACCTTTTAAAACTCATTTTTATAAAACATAACTGTTGATTAATTACATATCTCCCTCCACAATAATTTGCAAACACAATGCAAAAGCCCAATATACAATTTAATTCTAGCTAGTTGTAGAAATACCAGAGGGGCAAGTATCACATCATTTACATAGGTCTCATTTAGTTACAGCAAATTAAGACTATTGGTAGATTTAGTAGCTTCTGTAAATCAAATAGCTCATCATAGGTGATAATATAGTTCTCAAGTGCTGTTTCTTCTGTACATCAATTGGTGATAAAATTCTGTGGTGCTGAGTTCTGGAGCAAGGTAGCAAATCACATCATGCTTGAAATCAAGAGACTTTGAATGATATTGATACAGTGGAAGGCGTTCTGAATGTGCCTGACTCAGTGTCTCAAGTACTCAATGAATTGCAAAATGGACCTTGCCTGATGGACTAGAATCATTTAGTTTGGAAAAGACCTTTAGGATCAAGAACAATCACAAATCTAACACTGCCATGTCCACCACTAAACTGTGTCCCTAACTGCCACATCTACACATCTTTTAAATCCCTCCAGGAATGGCAACTCAACCATTCCAATACCACTCAACCCTATTCCAATACTTCACAGCCATTTTTGTGAAGAAATTTTTCTTAGTATGCAATCTAAATCTCCCCTGGCATAACCTGAGGCCATTTCCACTCATCCTATAACTTATTACTTGGGAGAAGAGACCCAGAAGAAGAAAGGACAGGTATGCTTATGACTCTAGAATTAAGTATAATGATGTAGACATAAAATATTACCATCTATAATTACGTAATTAACCAGCTTCATGCCCTTGTGGTCACTCGTGACCTTGGAACAATACCTTTAGGAAAATTAGTTTATTCTGATACAATAGTCAGCACTGTAACCCTTATTTTTGCTAAAATATCCTTTACAAGCAGATGATCTGAAGTCATTGGTTCTCAAGCTTGTGCTAGCCAATATATCCTGCAACAGCTCCACATCAGTAAAACTTATGTACGTGCTGGGCATCCTTGATTAATTCTAGTACCATGCCTAGAACACTTACAACTGAACTTACCAGCAGAGACTGGTTATGCCATAGACAAAGGAAATGCATAAGGGTGAGTGGTACTGTGTGTGAAACCTTTCACAATGCACCACATCTGAGATAAGGCAACATCTCAAAGAATCTGGGCATCCAAAGCAATTGCTAATCATGCATTTTCTTTTTGCCCTATATTAGCTTGTTTTCTAATGAAGCTGTTTTGAAAGCCCAGAAATATTTCTGTAACAGTTTTCTCCATATGTTTTCAATGCAAAATAACATTCTTAATGCAGAAATATCTTTCCAATGTGAATGATTTCATATCTTGGTACCTTTTGGATCTATAAGTCATGGTTTGTACCCCACTGCAAGGCACAAGTCTTATTTTAACCAGAGAGAAAGTATTTGGTTTTTCTCCTATGATTTCCAGAAAACAAAGTTCTGTGTATTTTTATATACAGGAGACAAAAATAATGACCCAGACTGAATATGTCTTATTCATGGCCTCAAGCCAAGACAAACATAGAAGGAAATTTTAAAGGAGTATGTTTGAGAGATGAAGATTATATTCTCACACAGGATAACTTATTTTAAACAGTAATAGCCTAATGCTTTTTCTGGGTTTGAAATATTATAATTAGTCTGCCAAGAAAGGTTAGAGGGTATTGAGCTGGTGAAGTGGTCAAAGGGAAATAATACCTGAATTTATTACATAAGTATGCATAACTCATGGGTAGTGCATTTACAGGACAGCTTTTTTTTTTTTTTTTTTTTTCCATTATACTTCAAATAGAGAGAAAGATTGGTGTCAGATAAATCTTTGAAGATTATTCTGTGTGTATAACACAGCACACAGCAAAGTGATCCAGACTTTGTTTCTGGATGGAAGGGACTGCAAATGGGGTATTCAGACATAACGTGGAATATGAACAGATGGAAAATCTGGAAGGAGAAAGAACTGTGAGATTTCTGAAGGAGCACTAAAGAAGCTTGAATTTCACTGAATTTATGTCAGGCTGCTTAGGGGAGGATGATAGGGTGACTTATTGGAGTGGCAAACCAGACTGTGGGATAATGGATGTGTTTTAGGAATTACAGGAACATAGGAATTGTACTGAATCAGACCAAAGCTGCACTTAGCCACTAATGTTGACTCCACTAATAAGCAATGAGATATGTCTAAAGAAAAATAGGGCAAATCTACAGTGAAGCTTTCCCAGAATAATCTCCCTTGGGCCAGTAATTCATGGTTTAGTTTGTTCCTAGATGAGAGGTTGGTACCCAACAACTTTCAGTGTATTTCTCCTTCATGAAATATACAATTCCTGGTTTGAACCTGTACAAGCTTATTCCACAGAAAGTTTTAAAACTGTGCCACATTGTGCAGGCTACTCCTGCAGGCTACTAACATCTACTCATATTTTTTATTACCTTTAGTAATTTTATTAGACTAGAGTGTAATCATTCCCTGTTCAAAATCTCCATACAATCCCAAATTTAATAGCCTCTGTCATACTCCTCCTCAGTCTTCTTTTCCTGCAGGGTGAAGAACTGTAGCTCATTTGCTTGATCTTCATATGTAAACTTTCACAAACATCTGTCTCTTCCAGTTTTCTCTGTCCCCTTTCAAAGTCATCTTTACCCATATTAAAATAGGGAATTGTTTGAAAAGCAGCAAGAGCCAGAGACAGTAGTTCTGACTTGCTTATACGAAGATTTGTATGGTGACTTAATGTTTGTTGCTTTGCTCTGTAATAGAATCATAGAATCAATCATCTAGTTCCAGCCCCGCTGCCATGAGCAGGGACACCGTACCCTGAAATTTCCTCGTGAGTGTAATGTGCTCTTTTCTTTGACTGCTACTGAGCATTTCAAAGACCTACTTCTAATAGAGTCCCAAGACCTTGTTCCAACAATTGGGTCAAAACTTTCCACTCTGTGTATACATTTGAGATTGGTTTCCCATGAACATCCTTCTGTATTTACCTAAAAGGTGATTTTTTACTTGCCAGTTTTCCTGTAGCTCTGTGCAGTTGCTTTATACCTACATTACCATTAATGATTTAACATTATTAGAGTTTTGTCTCCTAGTTATTCAACTCTCTTTCTAGAACAAGGTCTCACATCAACCACAGTGAGATGCCAAAGGTGACCTCTGACCACCGTGAAGCTGTGCACTATGCTACACACTGGGAAGCTGTAAGTAGGGTTCAAGTGTGCCACTTGCAGTGGACATGCACTCACCGAGTTTAGTTAATTTTTGTAAAGTGGCAGACACATGTGAAATGGAATCTTCTTATCAAATTGCTGATGTCATTCACTGTTCAGGGAAAGCTTTTCATCTTCCCAAAACCATTAAAGATCTTTTCCCTGAAACAGGCTGAAAAAGTAGAGGTGTTGTTCAAAGCAAAATACCAGTTCAGCAAGTGAGTTATGATGTCTTGTTCTTTAGACTGGTCTAATAAGCTGTATTACATCTCCTTCATCCTCCAAATATGTGAGCATATTGGGCTTTCTGTTCTCCTCAAAAAAGGGTCTCCTGTGGCAATGACCCCTCTTTATTTCTTTATGGAAGCAGTTTTGATATAGGGCTTATGCTGACTTAATATTGGTGACACTTCCATGCTAAATGAATCATCAACATCACCACTGTTCTATTCCTCTTGCAGAGCTTTGTTCCTATTCCACAAGGGCACCTGCAAAGGTGGACAAGTCATGGAGGGGGTGCACCTGCTTGCATCAGGCAGGAATTTGTCACCACTCCTTTCTGTGCCATAAGTCATCACGCTGTGCTGGGCAGTGAGAGGATAGGGAATCCCCTGTAGCCTGTGTCCTGTCTGCCTAACAGGTCTGTCACAGGGATGGCCAGGTTCAGTAGTCTATCTCCCTCTCACAATCTCTGATACTCCTAAACCTCCCCACCTCCTCCTGGAGCTCTGCCACTAAGTGGAGGAATTGCTCTCCCTGGGTGCTTCCATAAGGGGTGCTCTCTGCTGCCATCCAGTACTGCCCTAGGAGTGGGGCACATCCTGCAGCCTGCCACTGAGTGGCTGCTTGTTCTCATCAGAGCTCTGTCTAGGAACAGCACCCGTTGAAGTAGGTGCAGCGTTTAGAGAGGACAGGGCCTTCTGCTGGATGGATACAATCGCTCCCTGGTCAAGCTGGCAGACTTGCAACACGCTACCTTCACACCCTTCCCTGTGAACTGGAGCTCCTCCCTTTGATGACATGTTTCCTCAACCTCGGTAGTCCAAGCTGCTGGCTCTTGGCGAATCTCTCAACTCCCCAAGGTTTCCATGGTTCAGGAAACCCTCTGGTGCACTGCACTGTGTATTTTGCGGGCACCAGAGCTGTTCCTCTTGGCCTCCTTGGAAGCAGCTTTTACACTCTAGAAGACCTATACATCAAGAAATGCAGAATACTTGGAAAAGTGTGCTTTCTCATACTGAGGCATCTGTTCTTTCCTCACACTGATAGATTTACTTCTCTTACAGTCTGCTTAGAAGTTCAAACATATTGCCCTCATTGTTCTCAAGAAGACTGAGGCTTAAATGGATGTAGTGTTTCTTAGTTCTTTACTATGGTAGCCATCAAGTCTCTCAAGGAATGATTGGTGTATCTCTTGGTATATTCACTGGAGGCCTTGTCCTAAGCATCTTCAGAAACATCTTAGTTCAGTCTGTATTAATTAAAGCAACTGAGAATGACCTTATACTCAACAGCCTCAGGATGCCAAGATGAACTTTGGGACTCTGAGGCATCATCTTTCAAGGCGCAGATCATGGTAAATAGTGTGAAAGATAGAGGAGCTTAGTCAAAGTAAATAGATCTGTACTTAACTGACAACCAAGATGTGTTTCTTCAAAGATTATTTCCTGTCCTTTCACACTGGATTACATTGTCGATATGCCCAAAACAGCACCCAGTGATTCTGCTGCCCATCACTATTTCCCATAATATGACTTTCCTATTTCTACTGCAGAAAAATCTACATCTGGGAGTTAACTTCAGTAAATGAGACATAACACACACCTCAAGAAGTCCACACAAAGTGAAGGAAATTAGTTGTGTTAGGGGTACAACGCCACTGAAAGTCCAATGAAAAAGAGCCCAGGAAATTCCAGAGGAGGATAAATAGCCAGACTACAGGAAAAGAAGACAGCAGTGGTTTTCTGGATTAGCTATTAGTGGTTTGCCCCATAGAAGGATGTGTGAGGAGGTTTATTCAGTCACCCTAAGTAATAAAGATGTAGAAATAATAAGGGAAGGAAATCTCAGCATCAATGTAAGGTTAAAAGCCTAAAAAAAACCCCAGAAACTCCTGTTTAAAATTATGTATGTTCTTTATAGAATTCCCAATATTTTTAAAGGGAAAATTTTGATTTTCAGGGTTTTTGCAAAAAGTTTATGTCAGAGTAAAACTTTGTGAAGCAATTTAGCAATTTGATATTTCTTTAAAATAGATTCATCCAAAACCACATTT
Source organism: Psilopogon haemacephalus (assembly GCA_013396835.1). Lineage (NCBI taxonomy): Eukaryota > Metazoa > Chordata > Aves > Piciformes > Megalaimidae > Psilopogon > Psilopogon haemacephalus. The sequence continues at coordinate 260,119 of VWZI01017683.1, read as the reverse complement.
TTTTTATCAAGTCCTATTAGCTAGCATATGGACAAAATAAATGCCTGACCTTCAGGTATGGGTCTCCCAGGACTCTCAGTTATGAAGGCACTGTACTTAGGTAAGGTTAGACACTTTGCTGGTACCAACAAATGTGGTAAGCATCAGACACATCACTCATGATCATTAAGTACAGCTGAGAAATGGGAAGGCAAATTTTACTTTTACCACCTCTCTGCCCTCCCAAATGCCAGAGCAGTTAAAGAATTACTCTTGTTTCATCAGATGGGCCATTAATCTCTGTCTGGTCTTTTCAGCTTATTGTGTTCCTTTTACTCAGATAACTGTTATGTGAGTCTAGTGAAAAGCACCACTGTGGCAGATTCTTCATGGGCTTTTTAAGGCTTTTACACTAGTGATGAAAAGAGTGGGGCCAAAAACTGGCTCAGTAATTTTAGTGAAATGTTCAACATAGTATTAAAGATGTCTCCCTGTAGAATCTCACTTCTGGTCTCAGAGCCTGAGACCTTCCCCTGCTTCTGTCAGTGCTGAGTGCCCCTTTCCTAAACTGAAAATCTTGGTTAGGTTTTGAAGCTTGTGATGACTACAATATCTCACTCCCATCACAAACTAAGCAAAATGCTACCATTGAGCTCAAGTATCTTCTCTAAAGCATAGTCTTAGAAGGACTCTGCAGTGACATTTAAAAACTCAAAGGAGTGGTAGTGGTATGTGTTGTGTCCCAGAGCTTCTTTCCTTAGGTGTCACCAACAAGCGTGGACAGAATTCATCTCACAGTACAAAAATATGCATGATGTCAGGACACTGACACCTGAGTTTTAAAAGTCTTGAAACTTCCCTATGTTCACTCTCCATTTCCATGTATTTTATCAGGCACAAAAGATTCCTACACATGGAATAAAAACTTCTGCTCAGCAACACTAAAAGTTGCAGTTTTAAGTCACTGGTTAAGACAAGCTGTGATTTAACTGAACCGTGATTTGAGGCCTTGGGAAGCAAGACAGCACAGAATAGCATTCGATGGCTTGTCTGAAGAGCAAGCCTGGCCTACACAGATAAGGAAAAATGTGAACATTTACCTCTGCAGGTGATTTATTTCTAAATTAATTGCTGTATAGAGTCACAGTTCTTCTAGAATTATATCTGTAGTCAATCCCATATCAGTGTTTCCTGGCCTTCACAGCTGACTCACAGTTTTGGAAGCTGCCTCTGGAGACAGTATCGCTGAGATGTGTGCAGTACTCTCAGGCAGCTCTTCTGATTCAAGAAATGGCTTTAACCTGCTCACATGGCATTTAATCCTCAAACAGCTCTTCCAGTCTTCAACAGCAGGAAGACCATACTAGGCAGAAGTGCCTCATGGACAGCGTTTTCATGTAGGTCGTGGAATGAACCTGACAGCTTAGATCATCCCAGTGGAAGCCTGTCTAACCTGGATGATGACCAGAAATTATTATTTTCTTAACACTTGGCAGTTATTAAAATTAGAAAGCTTTCCCTAAATGTTCTTTGCTATGATCTAAGGTACATGTTGCCTCTACAGAACTGGGAAGTTAGTCACTACTTCTTTAAAATAAAGAAATTATCTAATTGGAGAGTTGAGTGTGCTCTTGGGTTCCTCCTCAGCACCCTCTTTTCTAGTCTAAATAAGACAGATTATTTCATTCTCTCAGAAGCCTTTGCTGTCTTGTTGCTTTTTGCTCATATCTCTCCATTTAGTCTGTCAGTAACTGCAAGTACTTTTCCATTCATAAATAAACATGAATAAAGAGAAATATTTTTTTCACTATCATGATATTAGCTTCATATTTACTAAAATTCACTGTTTTCCATAATCCAGGCCTTCAATGAACATAACTCAGTAACTGGATTTAGTACAGGCTTAGCATCTCCACTTAACCTGACCAAATATTTTGGGGAATGATTTTCCAATCTGTCATCCACACATGAACTTTTGCTCATTGTGTATATCTGAAAATGTCACAGTGGTCCTTACCAAAACCCAGAGGAAGTCATGAAGTACCATTATGTCACTTCCCTATATCTGCTAATCCATTAATTCTTAAGGTAGGTGAGTAAATTGATATGATGAGATGTGACAGATTGCTGGAGCCAACAATTTAACAGTCTGAGAACTTGAACAAGCTTCATGAATTAGGATTATACCATGCTTTTAAAAGGGAACATAAGCTGTGAGACATAAAAGCATTAGCATTTTCTCTCACAGCATTAAAGCATTTCCCATACCCACAGCATCTCAGTGGTTGCCTATGAAGTTATTGGTGACTTCTTTAAATATCAAAGATGACAACTGCCAGACAGAAAATACTGCCCTGTGTGACCTATGGGGCTGTTTGTTCCTGTGGTGCAGATGGGATGTGAAAGAGGATCTCTGAAATACTTCTCAAAGTTTTGGGGTTTTTTTCAAAGTACTTTTATGGATTGGTTCACATTCCAAATATAAATTCCTGTACAGTTCCTTGAAATACAGGCAGATATGTTTAATCCCTTCACCTCTGCACCTGGAGAGGGCATTACACTAACAAAAAAGAAAGGCACGTGTGGAATTGACAGCAGCCATATGGCAGAACAGGTGCTTTCATTTGCAGACTCAAAGATGCATATCCAGTGCCTTTAAACACAAGCTTTTTACAACACTCAGTGCTGTGTTCTGTTTCAGGCCTCATAAGAATGAAGTGGCTGAACTGAACAGCTTTCAAAGAGTAGGGTGAATGCTCAGACAGCAGGAAAACATGACCTAAGGAAACAACAGATAGAAAGGAATGGATTGTTTAGCCCAGCAAAGAGGAAATTGGGGGTGGACATGACAGAAATGCTAAAATATGCAGAAGGTTGCTGAAAAGAGAGGGGTAGCAGATTTTTCTACATACCTGATTGGGTTAGGTCAACAAGCGATGGACTTCATTTGTCTTTAGGGAGATAATTTGTCAGAGAAAAAAAACACATGATATTCACAAGGCTCCTTGTGACTTTCTTGGGAAGTCTGGGGGTTTGGATTAGCTGTGTTTTTTAAAAGAATTTGAAAGCAGTACTGAGACAAATTCCTGTAGAGCAGGAACATAGACTAGGTGAGTCTCTGGAAGGCCCTTCAGCCCTGCTACAGTATTCACCCCACAGGCTGTGGCTCCTTGGCCATAACTTCATCCCTTTGCTGAATGCAGTGACAAATGGGAAGTTTCCTGTCATCTTAGCTATTGCAGAGAAGCAGTGATGGTACCAGTATGTCATTTCTTCAATGTATGTAATTTATGACACTTCAGCTCAAGGCCCTTTTACCCCATTTTCCTTCAATAGTTGGAAAGATTTATTTCTGCATGGGATAAGACTGAAAGCTGAAAGTTTTCAGGACATATTTCTGTCAGAAATCTGAGTCCAGCATCTCCCAGTTTTTAAAGATTTCCTTGTTTTGTTGTTGAGCAAACATATCTGAATGTTCAAGAACTACAAGACCATCTCACCCAACCATTTTCATTTCATCTTTCACCCTCCTGCTGAGGCAAATCAAATTTGTTTGCTTAAAAACATTTAGCCTTTTGTCTTTGATTCCAGGGAAAGGAAACAACACTTACTTTAGCATGGCTCAAAGAGAATCATAGAATCATAGAATCATAGAATGGTCTAGGTTGGAAGAGACCTCAAAGATCATCCAGTTCCAACCCCCCACCACAGGCAGGGACACCTCCCACTAGATCAGGTCGCTCAAGACCTCATCCAGCCTGGCCTTGAACACATCCAGGGAGGGAGCAGACACAACCTCCCTGGGCAACCTGTTCCAGTGCCTCACCACCTGCACTGTGAAGAACTTCTTCCTAACGTCCTGTTCAAATCTCCCCTCCGCCAATTTAAACCCATTCCCCCTTGTCCTGTCATTACAAGACCTTGTGAATAGTCCCTCCCCAGCCCTCCTGTAGGCCCCCATCAGATACTGGTAGGCTGCTATGAAGTCTCCCCGAAGCCTTCTCTTCTCCAGGCTGAAAAGCCCCAACTCTCTCAGCCTGTCCTCATAGCAGAGGTGCTCCAGCCCTCTGATCATCTTTGTGGCCCTTCCATCCAGAATAACCGTTAAATACAATAGCAGTACCAGTTCTTAAAAAGGAGAGTTGAATCACGCAGTTTAGTGGCTTCTCTTTAGGGGATAGTAAATCTTTTCATGTCAGCAATTTACTTTGCTTTGTCATATTTGTCTTCCTTGGATTGCGCAGGGTTGTTTTTATTTCGAGTTTCATTAGCAGATCCAAAGTGGAAAGAGAGTTGCTGTATTAATCAATAGCCAAAGGAAATAAATCTCAGCTCTTCCCTGCAAATGTGCTGCTGCAGGATATGCTTTCCTTCGGAGAGTTTTATTCATGACAGAAGCCAGCCATCTGCTGGATTGCTGCTGCAATAACCCTTTCTGGGACTGCAGGACCGAGCTGCTTGCTGATGTTTGAAAAAAAAATCCAAATTTTTCTTCAAGCTTTGTGAAAAATAAGGAGGTGCAGGAACTATGCAGAAGCCTTTTAAGAGTAGGCCATTAGACAGATGTTAAGCTCTGACAAAAGTGAAAACGCCCATAATGAACAGGAACAGAGCACAAGACTTTAAAGCACAGATGCACCATCTATCTACATGGTGAAAACCTAAGCATTGAAAACTAGAGCACTGAGTCAGTTGCTCCTCAGACCTTCAGAGGAAAAGGATTAGAACATTGTCCTGGTGTGGAACCCATCAGGAGGACAGGAAACCATGCCACCTGAACCTTGTTGCCTAAAGGAGTACAGGGCTTATAATGGGAAATGCATTTTGGGACTGTGTAAAATTTGGGATGGAAATATTTAAGAGAGTTATGGAAATGTGCAAAATGTATTATGGGATGTTTAAAGGAACCAAAGGTGGGTAAAGAGAGGGATTGGGGTGAATTGAGGAGAAATGAGAGCAGGGAAATAAAGCAGAAATGAGATAGGCATGTGTTACCATGTTACTGATGAGTATATTTCTGTCTCTGGACATACAGTGCTTGATCACTGCTGCCTATCCTGTACCCACCCCCTCTATTCTAACTTTGTGTATCTCAGTGTTAGTGAGCTGCAAGTTCAGCTGACTTGCTCTACTGGGTTAAGAGGCCTGGGTACCAGCTGCTGGAGAAACCCACATCATATACTCCAATGACAGCATTAAATGCTGATCAGGCAGAGAGGAAGAGAGTATTGAACTATCTTTATTCATGTTTCTGTGAGTGCTGGGTTTGTTCATGTGGTTGTCAGTAAGAAAATAAGAGTGATTTCTGTCTGTGTGCCTGGGCATATGTGGAGTCTGGGGGAGTGGGGGGAGTGGTGTTTGTTGAATGTGTTCATTGGAACATATTCAACCTCACTCCAGGCTACACTTGGAGACACAAAAATAGAGCAGTGTTGCAGCTGTTACAGTGAGGGTGGAGGAAACTCTCTGGGTCCTGAAGCCCCACAGATTTGGCTACCTATGACAAAATGGAAATGGAATTTCAAGTCTGAGCCTTTGGTAACTAGGCCAGGATAGAAATCACAAAAGACACCTAAGTGGCTTCATAGCATGTGTTCAATTTCCAAAGGTAACCGAAGGAGAAAGCAGGAGGCAGGCAGAATCAACTGAGCATCATGTTCCACTAGAAAGCCAGGGCTGCATTTTTTGGTGGTGATTTTTTTTTTTTTTTTTTGGATTGTTGTTGGTTTTTTTTCCTGTTTGAATCTGCAGCTGCTGATCCCAAACTTGTCTTTATTACTTGACACAATAGCCAGGTGAAGAAAGGATTAAGTTACCTCTCCATGAATGCTCTTTGCTGTATAATAGCGGTATAGGAAGTCATATCTCAGGAGCAAAAGGCAGAATGTAATATTTCAAGGCAAAGGCTGGATAGATTTCCTATTTCTTGCTGGGACAGACTTAATTTTCTTCCTAGTAGCTGGTACAGTGCTGTATTTTGGAATTAGTATGAAAAATACAGATAACATTGATGTTTTCACTGTTGCTAAGTAGTGCTTATCCTAAGATGAGGATTTTTCAGTTTCTTATGCTCTGCCAGTGTTAAGTGTGCTAGAAGCTGGGAGGGAGCATGGTCAGAACAGCTGACCCAGACTATCCAAAAAGATATTCCATGCCAAAGGATATCATGATTAGTATATAAACTGAAGGCATTTGACCAAGAGAGGCCTATCTCTGCTCAGGGCCTGGCTGGGCATTGGTCAGGAATTGCATTAGTGAAGAACTGCATTGTGCATCACTTATTTTCCCTGGATTTTTTTACACTTAAAAAAAATTATTATTACTATTGGTATTAATATTATTATTGCTCATTGCTACTAAAATATTTTATTTAATTATCAAATTGTTCTTAACCCCCGAGTTTGGGGGTTTTTTTTGTTGTTTTTTTTTTTTAATTCTTTTTCCCATCCCACTGGAATGGATGGAGAAAGGAGACAGTGGATGCTTGGTGCTTAGTTGCCAGCTAGAGTTAGACCACTAGAGTAGAGAGGTGTATCCTGTTAGCTAATGGGGCTGAAATAATAATGACTTTCTTAATAGTCTCTGGCAGGAATCTGATGCAGCACTGCTTAGAAATGACAGCTTGATGATAGGACAAACTGGTTGATTTACCAAGTGAATTATCTCTGGAAGTGCATGCAGACCTCAGACTGTGATTTTTATCTGAACACGTAAGTTTACTTCCCACCCACACGACCCTGGCTTGCTTACATTTTCATTACCTTCCACTGACAGATCTCTGAATTGAGAAAATTAAAAGCAGAGGAAACCTGGGGATGGAAAACCATTAATGAATTAATGAAAAAGGATGCTCATCTTTAAGGGGAAAACAAAATATCTTCCACAGGTCTGTTCTTAGAACAGCAATCTCAAGTTGGTGGGACTAAGGGGTTATTAAAGACAGCTTTATATTCTGCTCTTTGTGGATACAAAGATTGCTGCTTGGGTGACTAGACCAGGGCCTATCACTGGGTTTGCCATCAACAGAAGAATTGCAGGTCCTCTCTCTGGCATGGGCCCTGAGTTTTCTCAGAGATGGCAAAATAGTCTCACAGCTGAAAACTTGCCTCTGCAAAAACAATAAATCCAGAGCACCATCTCTGTTCACCACATGAACATCCTGGGACAGCTCTGGGCTGCTGTGAGTTTACAGAATGTCCACGGCCAGCTATCAGGAGGGGACCTGTGAGCAGAGGCTGGGACTGCCCTGTGTCAGCCAATTCTAGCTGGTCCCAGCTGGCTCCAGTGGACCCACCACAGGACACAGCTGGGCCCTTCAGCTGAGGTGGGTTCAATCTGCTCTGAAAACCTGACTGGTGATTTCAAAAGGTTCCTCCTGCTGCTTTCTGTGCTTTATTGGGCTAGAAACACCTAAACCCCCCCAAATAGTTCCTACTTCCATCAGGAATTAGCAAGAGAAGAAGTATGAGGAAGGAAAATGTTTTGTCTCTCTAACAGCTTACTATTTGACTGCTTCTCGGTTTAGGTAGAGGCTCCACACATCCTCTAACTGAACTAATTTCAACTTTCATACAAATTTCTGTGACCCTGTGTACTCAAGGAACAAAGTTAGAAGTACTCTCTGCTAATGATTTTCCAGCAATACTCCTTTTATTGACGTTCTTGCTGCAATTGCCTAAAAGCACATCACCCCCAGGGCCTCTGTGAATATTCAGAGAGAACAATTATGTTTAAAAATAATGTCTCTCACAAACTGAAAATTAAGGCAACCTGTTGGTACAAATGGCCTGAGAGCATTAGTACATTGATCCCAAAGGCAAGCATGGTGCCAGCTCATTTCTGAAGTTCCAAGGCTGTTTTCCAAGAGTTTAAATGTGTCCGGGTTGCACAAGCAGGAAAGATCAAAGCCAGCATTGACCCTCTTCCAGCCCCATACTTGCAACTATAACCCCCTGTTTAGAATAACAGTGTTTTCCTTACTGCTGCTAATTCCTGAGCTCTTCTAGAAAGAAATCTGCTGCTGCTTAAACTCAGTCAACACCAGTGACTCTAGTGTGGGACTACTGCACCCTGTGATTGGCCCTAAAGAGTCTAGTACAGTCTTTGATTCATTATTGCTGAGTCTGAATCATGCTTCTCCAGAACTGCATGAACTGCTAGGTGGAAGTTTTGACTGGGATTTTTAAAACTTCCAGTCTCTGTAATTTGAAGAGACAAGGAAACATTTACAGCGAGCACAGATTCCAGTCAAGGTAAGAACAGTCTCTGGAGACCTTTTTTGTTCCATACATCTAGTTCTTATATTTCTCTTCCTCTAGTCTGTTGGTGACTGCATTGTCATCTCCTATAATTCTCCAGAAAATCCATATGGAATTCACTGACAGTGTAAGGGCTGTTGCAAAGGGAATCTAATAATAAGTAATAACCAAGACAAGAAATTGTAGCCTGCTGCTCTCATTCCTCACTTCTAAAAGCTCTCCTGAATCTCTTCTCTGTTATTTTCCCTTCAGTCCAAGACTGAATTTTCCTGTTGTTGGCTTAATAGAGAAAGAACTTCAAACGAACACCTAGGCAGTGACTCCAGGGACATTTCTGCACATTGTAGGGGACAGCCAAGGCATTTGGCTACTTCATAGTGTTCCTACATATTTCAAATCATGAGTGGGATTCAGTTATCTCTGGGTTGTCCTTTTCACACTTTCAGTGAGCCACCACATCTGGCTGTGTAGGTCTATGAATCAGTAAAAAAATTGCCCTTTTTTCCTCACTCCAGGAAGAGTTCTCTGCTGTGCCATGAGGCTTGTAAAACTCTCTGAGGGTGGAAGGTGTTATTTATGAAATATGCACTACTCCTAAATTAGATAATTGTGCCACTAGTATGCAGCTTTTGCTTGTGACTCCTATTTAGAAAGGATCTCACTATTCTACTTGCTCTGTGTTTATTGTGTCCACCCACTATCTCTTTATTTTATATTGAGGCTAAAAAATTCTTGGAGACCACTTTTATGTCCTGCTTTTCTACAGCCTAGGAGAAAGGGATAGAGATTGCTTTTGCAATAAAGAAAATAAATTACCTTCTGGGTTCCTGAGTTGCAAAAACATTGAAGGTAAAAATATAAAAGTGCAATATACAATGAAAGGGATATTCTCTTAGAACCACCTACTGGACAAATACATGGATATGAATCCTTAAAGCACTATATATTCCTGTTTGAAATTTATTTACATAAAAAAGGATATTCCTCATTATTTAGTTGCTAGATTTTTTTTTTCCCTCAATATTTGAGAATGCTTTTACAGGTCAGCTATATCTCATCTCCACTGATTGTGTCATCCCAAATTCAAACACATTACTGAGTTGGATTTATTCTGATGTCAGTTTGAAGACAAAGCAGTTGAATTAACTTCAGAAAGCAATGCTGTATATACAGCATGTAAATGACAGCAAACCTTGGTTCCTCTCTGTGATACCCACCTTGATGTGACAAGAGTTCTCTGGCAAAAATTCCTCTTTTTCTCTAATTTTGGCTTTTCAATAAGATACTTCTGAAATTATCTTCTTCTAATATTTATGCATGCATAAGACCTCTTTTTCACTACTCACTTTATACACTAACAAGCATTAGATAACACCAAGTCACAACTATTTTACTAGGGAAGGCAATTCGGGGAGCATCCTGCTTATAATAGTTTGTATAGGTACAAGAGTTCCCCAATGTTCCCACATGGATACAATTCTCCATTATGGAAAAATTTTACTATATATTCATATTTCAGATGGAATAGATTTAAAACCATAGCAGAGAAGAAGGCCACACAGATCCGGAATGGGGAGTGTGCAATGGTATTCTCTAGAATGCTTTTCCACTTCACACTGTCCAGGCATTTCTAAATCAAAGCCACCGTTATTTTCCTGATACAGAAATCTAAGGATGAAGCCCAGATTTTCAAGTATTTGTATCCTGCCACAGCACCCACAGTGTTTCTCAGCACTTTGGTATGGTCATTTATTGCCTTTAAAGTATAGTTTTGACACACTTTAACATGACAGAAGTGCGGTCAGTCACCATAATGAATGTGTTCTTCACTGTCCTTGTCTCTTTCATGCTGACACAAGCACTGCTGAAGCCTCTCTGTAAATCAAGACTGAGACAAATCTCAATTGAAAACTCATCTTTTGGAGAAATTTGCTATGTTAAATTACCTGTTCCAGATCACTGTGCTGCTGTTCATGAAACAGTGGTGGGAGTAAGAGAGTGGTGGGAAGGTCTATCTAGTTCAAAGAGCCATCACAGCATGAATTTATATTTGGACAGCTACACCTAGTACCTATATGAATTTCTCAAAATTCATCTTCCATTAGATTATTTTTTAATCTTTTTTTTTTTTTTTTTTTTTTATTTCTTCTNTTTTTTTTTTTTTTTTTTTTTTAGTTCTTCTACCTTGAATAAACTACAGATCAAACTTCTTCCCTGTGATGTGAAAGGTGAGTTTTCCAGAATTCAGATTAGTGTTCTGGCACTTTCCCAATAAGTAAATGTGCTTTCTTAATAATGGAACGCAGAGCATGAAATTCCATGTAAAGATGGACACCGTATCCTGGACACACCATTTCAGCCATGGCCTTGATAATGATGGAAGTGAAACTTTTTTTCATCCCTTCCCATAATCAAAAGTCTCCTGGTCCTCATTCAGCAATTTACCATGGCAGTTATAGGACAATGTTTAGACCTCTAAGTTATTTTGAATTTCACTGTTTTACATTTTAAAACCAATGCTTTATCATTTGTTCCTGGGAACAAGATTTAATGCATTTAGTTGCGTTAAAAGAGCTAATTAAAGGAGTTGAACAAGTCATTCTGGTCTTCCTACAGTTCCTCACAATTGAAGGTTGTTCATCCTAGTTGAGTTGCCACTGTATTTCCAAGGCAGAAGTATCAACCAGGTGGACTCAGACAACCATTTGAGGAACCTTCTTATATCATAGCTTAATGAAGGCCAACAGCTCTAAGGTGAGCCAGACCAAAACTCAAAAACTCAGCTGTTCTTTCATGCCACCCCTCTTCTATTGTAAATTGCAAATCTGAGTAGCAGTTTCTTTGGAACTTGTGACATGCCACCAAAAGCTTATTTGTATTGCAGTTTCACACAATTAAGTATGTGCAATGAGTCAGCATGGAAGTTGAGTTTATGAGTTAAATTACTATTTCTTCTTACTGACCAGATATCACAAGCACTATATATCTCTCACATTTTTTATTCCTGGTTTAACATCTAATTTTAATTCCTTGTTTTTAAAAAAATTATTACAACAGTCCTAATTCAGCTTGAGGTATCTGGACTGCTTTGCTTTGAGTGCTCATTGTCCAATTATTCTCACCATAGAAATAGGCAGATAAAGCTGGTGAGAGGTAACAGGGTGACTTATTTATGTAAGTATTTCTACTGCTGCTGTGGCAAACCTGGGCATAGTTTCAATCCTGGTAATATATGTTTTACCTTCAACAAAAAATACTCAAGAATGGATTTGAGAAGAATCTCTGGATGCTGACTTTTCTCTTACTAAGAGAACAATAAAGGAACATGTCATTAAAGAAAAAAAAAAAGTCACATTTTCCAGTACCCTTGGAATGAAGAAAAATACTTAAATTTCAAGACTTCATCTGCTGTCTTCGGCTGTCTTCATCATGTATGTAAAGGAAAAGACAAAATGCAAAAAGTAGTCTTACCTCTTTTGTACTATGCAAATGCTTTGTTCTTTCTCCCACCAACCCAAATGTGTTTAAAGGCTGAATTATGCTATTTCTAGCCACCTTCTGCTTTTCCAGAGGCATCCATGTATTTTTGCCAACTCTTGTATTTTTATGGCAGGTCTCACCATTGTATTTTAAGTCTCAGCTTCTCAGATCATTTATTAAGCAGAAAAGAACAGCTTTACTAAAAAGCAAACCAAGCAACCAAACACACGAGCTACTGGAAAACAGTTGCAAAAGCCATTTACAAATCTCATTACATGTTAACATTATTACTTGCATTGTACTAGCATGTCTGTCAGATTGTCATAAGTATATAAAACCATACAAACCAGTTTTTGCTCCCTAAAAAGGTTTCTAGGACTACATTGAGACTGTACATGCTTGATTTATTTTCTATTTTATGATGACGATATCTTCAAAGATGACACAAAATAAATCGATAAAAAGAATGCAAGACAGAGCTGTTTGACTCAAGACAGTGGAAATATAAGGATTAGCTATTCCTCCCCTTACCAAGAAATTGGGAAAAAACAAAGAGAAGCAGGTGTGAAGAAATCAAGAAGTAATCTATTAGATGCTTTCTTCTGAAGGATTCAATGATAATCTTGACACTAGCTGTAAGACAATGAAGAAGAATCAGTGCAATGGGAAGAGTTACTTTAATTGTACATTTTTGCACTACACAGTTGGCTAGTAGCCCTGCAAGTGGACACCTGAAAAGACCACATGAAATAAGAAAATAGAGATTGAAGGACATTACAGATCATCTGGCCTTTGTTGTGTCTGAATTATTAACTCTTCTGAAATCATTCTTGGCAGGTGTTTGTCTAATGTATTATTTACAATTTCAATGACAGATTCCCATCTCCGTAAACAGCATTCTTCGGTGTTTAAAAGTATTTCTCATTTTCTTATTTAAATGTCACTTGCTAAAGCTTAAGCTAATTACTGTTTTGTTTTGCCAGCTATATATATGAAGAACATTTTAGTCTTGCCTCTCTGAAACAAACTTGCCACAGTTGAAACTGAGAGGGGCTGTATTCTGAGAAACATACAATGTTACTTATTTTTGTCTTGCCCCAAACACTGTATTTTCTAAGGTTTATGTTTGTCTCTTGATCCCTCCACACAGCTTACATCTAGATTTTTCCTACATAGTCCATGTGTCTTGAAAAGTTGTATCCCATGCTGCAGTCAGGACTGTAGCTGTGGCCTTTTTAGCATTGAGCAGAGTAGGAGGATAATTGTCCTATAACTCGTTTGTTTGAGCATTTCAGAAATAACAGAGGTGTGCAATAAGATTAACTTGTTTTCACTTTGTGGCCTACTAATGGCTCCAGACACTCTTCTGAACACTTCCACCTAAGCTGTCAATCTAAAACATTTCACTGGGTAGCTGTTGTGTCTAAATCTCCTAGGCATTACATAGTGTGTGAAATTCAGTCTTCATCCACCTGGATGATGTCTCCCAAGGCCATTCTTCGAGTAGATTGCCTCCTCACAAACAAGGCTTCATCCATTTCCCCTTGCTTTGCTCCTCGTTCCTTCTGCTTTTTGGCCACATTTTCAATGAGCTTGCTTGCATCACTGAGGGTTTTTTGTGCTCGTTGACCTGCAAGTTTCTGATTTCCTTCTCCCACACTTGGATCCATGGCCTTTAAGGGTTTGGCTTTCCCATGGTCTTCCTGCTGCTCTTTCAAGTGCCTTAATCTGAATCGGCGCCGAGAAACATTCTGGCAAGGGTCAGAGATGCTGTCAGGTCTGTTAGACTCTTCATGCACATCGGATATCTGGAGAATGGGAATTAATGGCTTACAGAGTGTCTTTGGAGCATCTTCAACAACAGGTTGTTTAGTTAAATTAGAAGTTACCTCTGGAGGCAAAATAATTTGAATTTCTCCCAGAGGTTTGCTGCTTTTAGGGGCTATGGGATCATCTTTATTCTCTAGAGCTGCCTTCTCACTGAGCTTCATCTTTTGAGGGTTTTCAACATCCCCCTGAACCAGATTCTTTACCCTTTTCACATGGGGCTCCTTGCTGATTGAGTTGATAACTGTCAGCTTCTGAGCAGCCATTTGGACTTCTCTCTGGAAGCTCATAATCTTTTGGAGCTGGGCTTCTTTTACTTCCATAGGGATATCCAGAGGGGCTAGCTTCACTGGCCTCTTCACGTTAATGTTTTCTGTGCTGCAAAACTCATTTGAACAATGCAGGCTAGGAGACAAAGCTCTCTCTTTTTTCACTTTTTCTGGCCATACTTTTTTCTCTCCCTGGGACAGCCTCTTCTCTGAAATCCTTGGAGAAAGAGGTTGGAAACCGAGGTTTCCATGTTCACTTCCTGTCTTCCCTCCTGCCAAGGTGTGAATGGGATTTTTCTCAGGCTGCAAGTTCACAATGGTGACTTCACTGACAGTGCAGTTGTACCTGGGCTTTTCTTCAGTCATCGAGACACCCTGAAAGAAATACTTTGTATTAGTCATCACTGTTAGGTTTTTATATGATGTTTGAGAGTCTGACAAGAGTGCAAGCTTGCAAGCATACTCCTCATAACTATAAATCCTAGGTACTGTGCTCCCTATTTTTACATATCCCAGGCTACTCTAAAATAAGGGCTAATTTAGTCTCTGTGTCTGTAGAATAAATAGCCCTGGCAACTGAAGAATCAAGGCTTGTCTCCTCCCTAGCTGTCACTGGTGTATCTCAAACAGCATTATCATTCTTTCTCCCACTCTCTCCCAAATATGAGTGTCCTTTCTGAGAAGAAAGCAGTGAGTGGGAATTTTAAGTACCAGATCTTAGTATCATTGTAAATAAAAGTTATATCACTCTTGTCTCTTTTGTTTCTTGCTGTGTTCCAAGAAAACACTTAAGGCTGCCTACAGCTCTCTAAATGAGAAGTGAAATGAAAGAAACATAAATAAACTTTTGTCCTAAAATGCAGACACATAAAGCAATGAAACAGAACAAAAGCTCTAATTCAAAGTGAGGTATGGAAATGGAAAGAAAGAAAAGGTAAACAACAAAGTACATAGACATTATATATTTTTTTTTTAAAGACCTCGCTTGAAAAGCCTTTTAGTGGCTTTTAAAAATTAGTATAGAACTACCTGCCTAGACAGTGCCACCTTCTACCTGTGGCCATTCTGTGTTTTCATGCTAGTTTTAGACAAGAGTGATTAGGTGATTAGATCATTCTCTACTGAATTCATCTGAGGAAAATTCAGCCAAGTTAAGAAGACTTGGAGAAATTTTGCACACCACCTAAATCCAATTGGAGTCCTAACGGTAATGCACTTAAAACCCGTCCAAGGCTAATCTGCAAGATAAGCTGCATCCTCTGATAACCCAGCACACATTACTCAGTACCTTCTCAAAATGTCCATCTGCTATGTATATACTCCTACTTAAAATTTAATTAAGTAATTGGCCCAATCTTGTGTGGGTAATTGCTCTGTGCCCAAAATTCCCTTTGCAGTCAATGAGAGACCCATACAAAGAATGACTGCTTCAAGCTCTCAGGATCAAAGTATTATGATAGTGGTATTATCAAAGGTACCACCAGTCTTTATTTAGAAACCACAACCTTCATGTAATTTAAGTACTCTCCTTCCTGGTCTCAGCTTGCTGATCCTTCCAATATAAATGGTACAGTAATGGAAGGGCAAAACCAAAAGCATCACAGTACATTACTACCATTTTACTAAATTTATTGCATGCACTGTGGCCCAGTGACAAATTATAATGGAGTGGCCTCAGATCTAGGAACTTGGTGTCCCCCATAAATGGGAATGTGCTGACCCTCTGCTTAAGCTGTCTTAATGCCCAGAATACATGCCCCTCAGAAAGAGATGTTTCTATTATTTTACTTCATTTTGATTTCAGTAGTCTGCTCATTGCAGCATAATAAACATTTGGTATATAGGCAGAAAGTGAAATTTGCAATACAGTCTTAGGGAAATCAGATGCCATTTTGAAACCTTGTTCACCAGCTTGGGAAATAAGTTGAGAGAAGAGATTGAGCTGAGGTTCCTTTCCATCTTGGTCCACAGCCTCTGTTTTTCTTTCTACAACTGATTAAACAAGACAGATCTGAAGCAACTTCAGAGGCCCTGAAATTTTCTGTTGGTGTGTACCTGGCAAAAACGAGGAACCAAAATGGGACAAGCACATAGAATGTGCTTAGGTCTCCTGACAGCCAGCTGGACTTTAACCAGAAAGTCAATCTGTCAGCAAACAAAGCAGCAGGTTTTTGTGCTAAACAAAGCTCTGCAGGTCTTGAGATCCAAACCACTATTTTATGCAAGTCACTTCTCTGTACTGCTCAAAAATCCTTCCCTATTACAGTCCTATTGTGAACATAGCCACCAGGAGAGGATTATAATATACATTATTATAGATACATAATGGTTGAAGGGAATCCATGAAAATCTCAGCTTCTTTTTAAAATACCTGTTTTCTAAGTCTCACTTATGAAGCTTCCTCTCCTTGTTCATTGAAGACAAATTTATAGTACATTACATAAAAAAATAAACCTAAATCATCCGATGAACCAAACAAAACTCTCTCTAAATCTCAAGATCTTCCTACATGAGGAAAAGCTTTAATCTCATTGCTAGAGGATAATCTGTAGTGGTAAGCAGATGTTACACAACTCAGATGCTTTTCCTTCCCATCATCACGTGTATCAACTGATTGCTGTGGTTCAAAGGGGAGGACAGAATTACCTAAGAAAGGAAGCTCACAGATCAAATCCTCCATCTTATCTGGTTGAAAGCTTTTCCCCAGAGTGGAGTATTCTGAGTTCAATTCAAAATATAGATACCAACCCTTCAATATGACTTAATTTTCCATGTGATGCCTGAAGCTTTGCTACTGAAAAGCCCTTTGGCACATGGAGATCCATTACGCATGCTGTCATTCAACAGGGGAAAGAAGTGGTTCAGTTCAAACATCTAGGAGTGAATGGCATTGCTCCCAGTGCAGATTCTGAATACAGTGTCATTTTGAATGGATGGTAGCAAACGAGAGTCAGCACCTGAACAGCTCCCAGAAAAGCCTTAACTATCCAGTCCTGCAGTACTCTCTCTGCTTTTGTCAGCTGGCATAAAGATCACATCTGCAACAGCAGAGACTTACAGCATCATTTGATTCACCAGAAAAAAATTTCAGCCCAATATTGTCTGNTGCAGCCCAGACAGCAACTGTGTCCTGGGTTGCAGCAAGAGAAGGGTGGCCAGCAGGGCAAGGGAGGGGATTCTCCTCCTTTACTCTGCTCTCCTGAGACCCCACCTGGAGTACTGTGTGCAGTTCTGGAGTCTCCAACACAAGAAGGACATAGAACTGTTGGAGCGAGTCCAGGGGAGGGCCACAGAGATGCTCGGAGGGCTGGAGAAGCTCTGCTATGAGGACAGACTACAAGAGTTGGGGCTCTTCAGCCTGGAGAAGAGAAGGCTTCAGGGAGACCTTATAGTAGCCTTCCAGTGTCTGAAAGGGGCCTACAGGAAGGCTGGGAAGAATTTCAAAGCACAACAAAAGAAACACAAGTGAGTGGTCTAAACACCAGACCAGTATCAGAAAGCTCTCTTCCAATTCCTTTTCTAGTACAACCTCCTCATGTGATGGAAGAGGAGATACTTTGTTCCTCTGTGACTGTGCTTTCCACCTGTAAATTTGTACTGATGCCCTCTCCCAATCCCTAGGAAGACTTTGGGTGTAAGTATGCTAGACAGTATTAAGTTACTCAGCACTCATGTAAAATGGAGTTCTGTTAATTCCCCAAAAGGGCCAATTTCAGGTGATTTAATTTTCTGACACAAAGTGCTCTGGAGAAGCTAACAGCCGTTAAATAATCAAAACATGAAAAAATCTATAATCACTTGAAAATTATGCCAGCATGTATATAGCATTTCTCTCAATGCTACTCTGCCAGTTTCTTTATGCTGCAGGATTTTAAAGACCTTAGTACAAGTCTTGCTTTGTTTAGGGCTTGTTTTTACATTGAAGTGGTTTATTTTGTAGGTGACAGAACATTTTGGATGTGACATTATTATTCATCTACAGGAATGTTTAGAGAAAACATTTAAATTTCGTTCATAAATTTTGGGGAGTCGGTGGCAGGGCACACCCAAGTCCCTGCCCCACCAGAGGTGTGAATGGGACAATAAACGGTCTTCTTCCCTCCCCACCTCTGTCACCAGAGGTTTGGAATAGGCGTAAAGTACCTTCTCCCACCCCTCCTGGGCTTGAACAGGGAAGGAACAAATCACCCCAGTATATATATGGCAACTGGGCAAATTGGAGTTGGACCCTTGCACGGACCTGAACTGGAACGTGAACATGGACCTGAATAGGGACCTGAACACGGACCTGAACTGGGACCTAGTCGAGACCCTGAGTCGAGCCCTTGCACGGACCTGGAGACAGACCTTGCATGCACTTTGCAGGGACTTTGAATCGGACCTTGAGAAGCATCTGGAAGGACAGTGACGAGGAAGCACACAGTCCCTGCTTTTACACCATCGCATCCTGGCTTCTTGCTGCAGGACCTGCCTCTAACGGTAAACTACAGCCATTCATGGGAACACCACGGAGCACCCTGGCTTTCCTCTGCCTTGCTTTGCAATTGTGGCTTCGTGAAAGCCATGCCTACAGTCATCTTGGACTTTGGTGGGCACTGGACTCTGGACGCTGCCGTGAAAGAGAATGTCTCCCATTTGCAAGCAAGGCAAAGCTGTTTCATGCCCAAACCTTTCCAATTTTTCTGATTCTTCCTAAATTACCTGAAAAGGCATCCTTGTGAAGATTTTTCCTGAACGAATTAGGACCCAAACTTAAACCAATTTACACATAGATTGTGGGTAGGGCTTTTGGAAATTATAAAAGCTACATAATTTATAATTCCTGCCTCTTCAATCGCCCACAATCAATTCAGAGTCTTAATATGAGTTACACCATTTCCTGCAATTTGACACACTGATTCCTAATGCCATTGTTGCTTTAGTAGTTCCTACATGAATTCATGAGGAGACCAGTCTGAGTTCTAAGAAACCTACAGCATACATGCCCTTGCAGACAGCTAATTTGCAAACCACAGTCTCTCCAGATTTCCTTCGTGACTGCCAAGATTTATTGAATAACCTAAGTCCTGGGAAGCTTTTTGTAGGGATTTGTGATATTGCAGGAAAGAAGAGGAGGTGCAGAACTGCAGTTCTGGACTTCCAATTGACCCTGCAATGAAAAGTCATGCAAGCTAACTGCTCAAGCTTTCATGTCTAAAAAGGGACATTGTTCCTTATTTAGACCAAGACAAAGATGTGTAAATAGAGAGCAAATAATATTAGACTTTTATATCCAGATTTAGGATATAAATAAATGTCCTGGTTTTCAACATGAGCACTGGCTTTGCGCATTCTTAAATGCAGTCAACTTATCTAAGTATTGTTAGCATAACTCAAGATTGCAGCTTCTGCTTCAAAAATCTCAGCTTCAGCTGTCAGAATGATTGATTTTCCTAAGTCCTGAACACCTTCAGATCCCAGCCATTTTCACAAGAATGAGTGATAAGTAAGAGCCTGCACCTGCAGTTGGTCCCATGCTGAACTGGGGTGCCTATGTTTGTGTGACATTACAGAACTAGCCTAAATCTTCTCATTGCTGTGAATGGAGTGCAATATCCCTTGCTGACTACCAGCTTCTGCTTATGTTACATCCCCACAAAGATAGCCAGTTTTTCTTAATTTAGAGCTTGGTACTGTAAAATCCAGAGAGAAGGAACTGTCTGCTGCAATGGAAGCTCCTGTCTAGGAATTAATTCATTACCCTGCACTATCCTGCTGATAAGAGGCCAGCATCTTGAAGGCAATGAGAGCAGCTCTGCAATCATTCGATCTGCCTGCTTTCTGGATGCCACTCATCCATTGCTCTCAGAAATACTCAGAGAGACAAGCACCTTTTCTCAGCTCTTCTCTGCAGTATTTCATTCAGAACAGAAGAATGAGGATCCCCGTCTCCTGAAAAGGAGGTGTCAGCAGTACCATTATCTTCTCTTAAAACACACAGGTTTTTGAGAACAGAGATCCTCGAGCCTTCATATCCCATTTCTCCATAGCATTTCAGAGCCATTACTCTTCCCAGAATTGTTCCTTTTTGGTTTGTTAGACCAATTAGGCCAGAAGTGAAAAACTGGCATGACTTTGAACATTGACAGCAAGAGCACCTTTGGAGGTGCCCTTTGACAAAGACTGTTTAATACAAAGAAGCTTCAATACAAAGAAGCTTCAATACTAAAATCTTCCTGAATGTCCAGCTAAAAGCCCCTATCCTTTCTGCTTGCTGCAATATATTTGCAAGTTCATGGCTCCAACAGAAGGGATTGAAATTGTTTCTAGTCCAGGTGTGCTTCATATTTTAGTTAAGGTGTGTTACCAACAGCTTGCTTCAAGTGTACCCTCATCAGACCAGAGGAATCTCTGCCCTGGTGATACCCCACTTGGAGTACTGCATCCAGTTTTGGAGCTCCTATTACAAGAGGGATGTGGACATGTGGAACATGTCCAGAAAAGTGCCATGAGGATGATCAGAGGGCTGGAGCACCTCTTCTATGAGGACAGACTGAAAGAGTTGGGGCTGTTCAGTCTGGAGAAGAGGAGGCTCCCAGGTGACCTTCTTGTGGCCTTCCAGTATCTGAAGGGGGCCTACAAAAAAGCTGGGGAGGGACTTTTTAGGCTGTCAGGTAGTGACAGGACTACGGGGAATGGAGCAAAGCTGGAGGTGGGGAGATTCAGATTGGATGTGAGGAGGAAGTTCCTCCTCATGAGAGGAGGTGAGAGCCTGGAATAGGTTGCCCAGGGAGGTGGTTGGGGCTGCATCCCTGGAGGTGTTTAAGGCCAGGCTGGATGAGGCTGTGGGCAGCCTAATCTAGGGTAGGGTGTCCCTGGGCATGACAGGGGCGTTGGAACTAGATGATCCTTGTGGTCCCTTCCAACCCTGACTGATTCTATGATTCTATGAATCCCTATAGTAGGAAAGGCTTTGGGAGGGCATTTATGAGCTGTTTGATGGCTTTGCTCAGCTATGCTCTCTTCAGCTGCTAGAGCCTAGTCTGAGCTGAATCTCAAACAAGCTCAGTAGGAACAAAGAGTGACCAGATCATGCTTTCTGAAAATAGGTACTTCATACAGTACCTCAGATAGTGAGGTGACTCATCTTCCAGAAGATCCCATCCCACTTTGTGGCTCAAGTAAAGGAAGGAAACTCATTCTATGGAACCAGTCATGGACTGCAGCCTGTGAAGGAGACTCCTTTTAATGGCTGGGACAAACTTTGATTATTTGTTCTACCTTTTATGATAATTTTCTTACCCACATTCTGTGCTTATTACTTATCTTGTACTATCACTTCAAGTTTTTCAAATATTCCTATTAAACTGTAGGCAGCATATAGTGATATACCAGTGCTGATATTGAAGTAGAATTACCTGCTAGTCCTGTTAATCTACTGGTGCTTTGACAGCAGGAGTAGTACAAACAGATCTCCTTTGTTAAAAAATTATTAAATGTGATGTGAAAGTCCACAGTGTTCCAATTCGATGAAAACTTACAATTTCCTTGCTGAATGCTGTAGCATTTATGGCCAGGGAATAGTCAATGACAGCCCATCCTCAGATCAGCTAATGACATGGATGTTGAAAGATTTTGATGTCACTTCTTTTATCCTCAGGCCTATTATCTGACTTGTCTCCCTTTCACACTTCAAATAGAAGCTGCTTTATAGAGCAGTGCAGTGGGCAGGCAGGGGATGTAGGAACTGGTACTGCTTTTTCTACAGGCTTGCTCCACAGCTATACACAAGTCTATGCCTTGCAGTCAAGGGATGCCCTTTAGATATTTTGCAAGAATTGGGAGTCTATTAAATCTGCTATGCTGCTTGAGAAAGCCTCTATAACCTCTTCCAACCTGAATTCACTAGTTTCAGCAGGACACTGGTTCTGCCTGGTGATCCTGAAGCTGTGCAGTGTTATTCAGCTCCTGTGTTCTGCTCTGGGAAGGGCTACATTTCAATGACGTGTGGATCTCTGCACCATTTGGAGACTGCTGTAGGACCTTCCAGATGGTAGGCAGAATACATTAATCTATGTCATGAAAATTTAATTCATATGAAGGTAATAAATTGTTTATGTATAAAATAGGCAGGACTAATACATTAGCATTCAGAGCTGAATCACACCAGGATACAGGCACACACAGTTCAAAGTGAATTCAGCTTTTTGGCTGTTATAACAAGAATCAATTGAATAGAATTATTAAGTGTCGATCTCTGTGTTAGGATAGAATATGCCAACACACGATCTACTGCACTGTTAAAACAACCTGCCCATCTCCATAGTAATTTTAACTCAATCATAAGAAACTAGCCATGATTTAAAAGGGAAAAAAAGCATAACAGAGAGTATGTAGCAGCATGAGCTTGCTGCTACATTTGCATTGACGTCAGAGCAAACAAGATTAAATGAAGGCAAGCACAGCTACAGAAATGTGACCTTAAACACAGCCCCAGAATTGCAGATATTGCCAAAATCTTAACTGTAACTCCACCTGGTTTGCTGACGTTGCTCCAGAGATAATGTCTTCAAGAAGCAGCCAAAGATCCCTGTGGCAGCTGGCACAGTGAGAGCTTTGCTCACTTTTGAGCAATGGGCATATTGCCACAGAGAGGAATCGGGATGGGGCAGGAAGGATCCAGCTGGCACAGTCCTCCAGAAGGAACCATTGAGGTTGGCAGAATTCACAGCAGCCTCTTAGCTGCTGTAAGCTCTGATGTGGCTGCTGTGGCCTCTGCTTAGTCCAGGATTAGCAAGAAGATGAAAAAAGACTTGATTTCATTTTCTCACTCACTCTCCTTCTTTTTGCCAGGTGTAACCTTGACACTTTTGAGATTCATTCTTGGAAAGCCCAAGCCACATAGGCAACTAAGCTGCTGGGAATAATGGTTAATGACACTTTGAAAAGCAAAGAACAATTGAAGCTAAAAACTTGTTACCATAGGAGCAAAGCCCATTCAAGACTAGCCATTCAAATAAAGCATGATTATATGGTGACATTGCCAAAATCTGTACCGCTGCCCACTGAACTAACTAACTAACTTAATAAATAAATAAAGTCCATAACTAAGAGAAGTAATTATCTGGTGATAGAACTTCCCTTCCTGTAGTGGGTTTGCAGTGACCTGCCCCCCCCCACCTTTTAAAACTCCAGCTAAAACTCAGAAAAACACACTGGAAGTTAATAAATGAAGCTTTATATTTACAGTAATGCAAATATACAAGCAAATATTTACAAGATATAACAGATATTTACAGAAATATACAGTAAAAAAAAAAAAAAATACAGACACCACACCCCTCCTGGAGACCAAAATCCCCAAGAGAGGGAAACCAAAACCCCCTACCACCTTCCCCCTTCCCCCCAGCTTTATCTCACCACTTGATGATGCTGCAGATAAACTGAAGATCAGGGAGATTAATGATAGGAGGAAAAATTAGTCGTTTTAGTGATTTAAACTCTGAATTAGTTCAAAGGCAGAGAGACAAAGGAAAGAAGCTGCCAAAGCCAACACAGACCCAGAGCCGACTGAACTGTGCAAGCACACTGGCTTATCTGAATGTTTTGGGAACATTCTCAAAACAATCTTCTTTCTTCTCTCTCAGTGAAACTGGGTGAAGTGACACAGTATGTTTAATTTCTCACTCAAATTCTCCAATTAGCTCAAACCAACACACTTCCAAAAAAAATCAAGCTGATACATCCCAGTCTTCTCAGACAGGGTGATTTAGAGTGATCAAACATGTATTCTTTGAATTAAAGGATGGAATTATCAGCTGTGCATCACTTAAACCTCTCAAAGCCAATCTGAACTGGGGTATAATTGATTTCATGATTTCACCAAGTGTCACTACTCTGGCCATTATCTCACTTTATGTTTACTGTAAAAGAGATTCCATTTTGGATCGCTAGGGTAATGCAACTTTCTAAAGATTCAAATGAGATCAGCCAGAATAGAAGTTTCAGATTAATTCCTCTATTTAGAGATGATAATCCAAACATGAGAATACATCTTTCTTCATGTCTTTGTAGCGTGGAGTTCTGGAATGGTTAAAGTGTAGTGGGAGAGCTTTGGCAGATAAGTTACACTGCGATGCCTTCTCCAATCAATTTGTCCTAGCTGAAGAAAACTGGGGAGAGTTTATACATGAACTACTGAGAATTAAACTCTTATCCTGTTTCTTCCTTGTGGCATCTCTGCCTAACTACAGCCAGATGGGCAATTTTGGGTTTCCTGCAGATTAAAGTCCATAATATAACCAGGTAGGTTCTTTGTGGGAGGCGAGGGAGAAATGCAATAATAAAACTTAGCCAAATAACTGAATTACACTCCAGGCTCCAACCAGATGTTTTTGTTACAGTACCATGCCAAGTAAGTGTGTTATTAGGAGCTAAAACCCTTTTGTGTTACTGTGGCATACAGAGTTCCTGGTGGTTTATTGCCTTTCTGATCTTCTTTCAGGCTCAGGAACTTTTGAGAATCTTTTGGATTGTGTTTCATGATCTTGATCCCAGAATGAGGAAAGGTAGCTTTTTGGTCTTGTTTTTTATTTTAACCCATGCATTTTTATATGTGCAAATACCCATAAGGAGATATNGCATCTCTCATCAATCTACACCAAGCAATTCCCCCCCACCCTTAGGAACATAGGGAAATAAGCTATGATGCTACCTATCTTATTACAAAAATGTTAAGGGATCCTTCACTGCATTTCTTCTGCCTTCTCTTTGACATGTAGCACACAAATGTTGCATTAACTATAGCAGTTCCTGATTTGAAATCTTGGAGTAACTCCGTCATTCAGAACTTGCTGTTCTTGGCCACCATGGATCAATGGTGGTGTCCTATAGGCAATGTGTATTACGTGTCTGTACAGCAGCCATTTTTGTTTTTTCTGAGCCATGAGGTATGAGATCTTAGCATTTGTGACTTGTGCTTTTGAGCATTTCCTAGTCCATCAGTCAAGAGATGATTTTTTTATTCAGCACTTAGCAGCTGGCTTTACTTAATCTGTCAATGTAAATAGATCCTTTTCTTTACTCTGTGCTCAGCTCTTGGACAAAAGACAACTGAGTTTCAAAAAGACAGAATTTCTTTGCAACTACAGAACTGACTCTATACCTTGTCTCTTGATTTATAAAGAACCATATGCGCTTACTTGAATAAGTAGCAGCTAGTCTTCTGAGCCCGTGACCCTCTGAATTTTTATGTATTAGTGTCATTCCCAGTGATCCTGACAACTAATATTACATTCTTACTTGCTGATGCCTCATCAGTCCAAGTCTGCACATGGGAGGAAGATCCATTCATTTCATTGTAGACTATGAATTCAGTCCTGCCAGCTCCCTAGGAATTTTTATTACTTTGCTCACCTCCCTCTATTTTATTTATTTTTCTCTTACTTATTACCATTGCTTTCCACTCAGGAGTTAGGAAGGAAAAGAAAATAGATTTTCTCCTGAGAGCTTAGCACATTTCACTGCAAAGAACAAAGAAAGCCTTGAAAAATAACAGCTTTCTGGCACAATACCAGGACTAAGGCAGCCTTGTACTTCTCCAGGTAAGCTGCTCTCCCTTGAATTCACAAGGACTTCTCCTGCTCCTTGAGCAGCTGGGCATGGAGGCAATTCCAGTGCTTCTGTAGAGCAAACTAAAGCCAGAGCTTTAGACACAGCCTTCTCTAGTATGGTCCATGCCACCGATCAAGTTCATTATGTATTATCTATGTGATTTGAAGACCCTTCTAATAAATTGTTGTTCTGCCCTCAGGGCCATAGCATTGCTCCCAGAAATTCAGCTCTTAGTAGGAATGTCTCTGTTCACTTCAGTGGGTGTCAGAACTAAAGCAACTAAGAAATCTTCAGTGTCAATACAAGCTGGGTGTGTATACTGCAACTCAGAGGTACACCCTGGGCAATCCCTCTGGATCCTAGAAGACCTTTATCCTTCACCTTTTGCAGTCAGTGATGATACTGCCTTTGGTTTTAACATAAATAGAATAAAGATGAGGGCTTTTCCAAATTCAATGTGACAATTCTACAAATTGTGTGTACCCTTCATTCACTTTTATAGGTGGCTAAAGAATAATGAAGCCTTTCACCCATATCCCTCTTTAGTATGATGCATTCCCCTTAACCGAGGATAGAGTTTAAACATCTACACATGTGGGTCATTACATACATTCAAACAGTCCCATCAAGCTTACTTGCAAGTGGAGAGGGATGAATATGAAACCTATATCTAAATTCACTTCAAGACCTCATATTCAAATGTCTTAGTCTCTTTCCTCCTCCTTCTGGAAAAACACAGAGTTCTGCTTGTTGAATAGAATTGTGTGCTCATTAGTTTCAGTAGGGTAAGCCTCTTGGCTCTGTTAAAATTCTCTCTGTCTATGCCAACAGTTTTATGCTCAGCATAAAGAAGTCACCAGTAGCAGCATTATCTACCAAAGAGCTCAGACTGCCCACATGCTTTTCTTGGACCTTCTGTCCATCTCCTCAGAACTGATTTTCCTTGTTCTGTCTCAACACAACTTCTGTTCCTGGTGCCTGCAAGTCACTCGTGAAGGAGGCAATTTCTCCATATAAGACTTGAAACGTTGTTTTTTTTTTTTCCCTCTAATGGTACAGTGCACTACCTTAGCCCACAGATTGGTGTGTCTTGACACACACACTTGTCTTCTGTGTGCCCATGTTACTTAGTCCAATTTAGTAGCCTATGGTCTATCTTGTCAGAGTGCTTTGAAAGGCAAATCCTATCAGAGCATAATAGGCAAGGATGTTAAAGCTATTAGTACACAGTACTTTCTTAACAGGTCAAAAGACAGAAAGGGAGCTCTCTAATCATCTTCAGAAGCATTTTCTTTTCTTTCTCATAGTCTTGAATAATAACTAAACATCAGCTCGTCCAGATGGCTTCGGTTGCTGTTAACATGTGCAACAAGTAACGCAGAAATTTAGCTAAAAGGATATTGGCTGTAGAAGAGCAGTAGCTGCTTGTTCCCCATCTCTAGAAGACAGGGTCCTCATTCAACAGAGTCATGTGCTGGCTTTCCTTTCTGACAATTATGTTTCTGATGAAAATCAGCAGAGGCATGAAGAAACCTGGGTTCTGCACTTTGGCCAGGTTCTGCACTTTGGCCACAACAACCCCATGCAGCACTACAGGCTGGAGAGCAGCCAGGCAGAGAGGGACCTGGGGGTGCTGGCTGATGGCTGACTGAACATGAGCCAGCACTGTGCCCAGGTAGCCAAGAAGGCCAATGGCATCCTGGCCTCTACCAGGAATAGTGTGTCCAGCAGGACCAGGCAAGTCATTCTGCCCCTGTACTCAGCATTGGTCAGGCCACACCTTGGGTACTGTGTCCAGTTCTGAGCCCCTCAATTTAAGAAAGATGTTGAGGTGCTTAAATGTGTCCAGAGAAGGGCACCAAGGCTGGTGAGGGGGCTGGAGCACAGCCCTATGATTGGCTGAGGGAGCTGGGATTGTTCAGCCTGGAGAAGAGTAGGCTCAGAGGAGACCTCATTGCTCTCTACAACTACCTGAAAGGAGGTTCTAGCCAGGTGGGGGTTGGTCTCTTCTGCCAGGCACCCAGTGACAGAGCAAGAGGACACAGTCTCAAACTGTGCCACAGCAGGTTTAGGCTAGACATTAGGAAGAAGTTCTTCATAGAAAGAGAGATTGCCATTGGAATGGGCTTCTCAGGGAGGTGGTGGAATCACTATCCCTGGATATCCTTAAAAGGAGGCTGGATGAGGCACGTAGTGCCATGGTTTAGTTAATTAGAAGAGTTAGGTGATAGATTCAGCTTGATGATCCTAGAGGTCTCCTCCAACCTGGTTAATTCTGTGATTCTGTGATTCTAGAGTGAGTCAGGAAGGCACATTGTACCTATGAAAATGTTGCCTTACTGAAACAAGATGCTTTTTCAAACATTATCCTCTGATCAAGTAGCAGAAAGGAGAGTTTTACTTCTACTCTCTTTCTCCTATGTGGCTCTGCGCTATATCCTGGTTGAGTTTCTCACCTGAGAAGCTGTCTTAATGAAATGGAGATTTTTGTTTTCCATGGCTACTGTCATTAATTAAGCACTAGTTAGGGTCGTCTTCCTTCCCAGGAAGGGTTGGAATAAGGGTGAAGGTATTAAAGAGAATCAGACAAGGTCATTAGCAACATTCAATAGGATCTTTAGTCATTTCAGAGCAATGAACTACAGCTTGCATACTGGAGATGTGTATAGATACTATACTAAATGTGTTATCCTTGTTGCTCTGCTGTGATAGCAGCAATACATTTACACACTATGATGTTACACAGTATGACTGTGTCACAGCCAGTCTACTCTGGACTTATCTAAGTTGCCACATGGTGCTACACACCTGCAAAGTCACTGAGCATTCCACACCCCAGAAGTGCAAGTTTAATTCCACAACATAGTCCTGAAGAGTTTCAATATCATCATGAGCTATGGAAGGGCTGTGTACTTGAGGTAGAGAATATGCCCTGTGTACTGTGCAACACAGAGATTCACTCAGAGTTGTACCTCAGGCACTGTTTGCTCTTCCAGCTTTTTAATACCAATGTGCTGCCAAAGCAGCACAGTCAGCATCACTGAAATCAAAATAGAAATTCAATCTCTTTCCCAGTTCCTCTAACAGGCATCTGAAGTGCTCTCCTCATTTGGAAAACCACCCAGTAGAACCTTAAGCCTACAAATGCCTTATGTCTAATACTTTTCTTGTGGGATTTATTCCTTTAGCTGTCTTTTCATATTGTAGAAATAAGAGCAGCATTCTCATCTGCTTCCTATTAATTTCTTTGTTCAGTTCTTGGATCTTGGAGATCTCCTTAAGGAAATTAGGCAAATCAGGCTTAAAATTCTCCTAAAACCTTTCTCCAGTAGTGAAATGTTGATGGTGATTGTTATTAGTAGCTTGGCTTTAGAGTTACTTATGTGCCTGGATAAGCCAGTCTATTTTAGTAGCAGCAATTTTCTAATCTCTCAGAAGACACTGGGGATTTCCACGGAGAAGGCAAATACATTAAAAAAAAAAGAAAAGAAAAGAAAAGAAAAAAGCCAGAAAAGTGGTTTACTTACAGAAAAAATCCAAGAAATGTTTTTAGAAAGGATACATAAAAATTCTTCTTCCATTTAAAAAAAAACCAGGGATTTTAATAGAGGTCTTGTGGGTTTTGCACTCAGTCTAGGGGGCTGAATAGGAAGATTAGACATTGTTAAGAATGCAGTGAAAGTTGGAAGGAAATACTTCTCTTTTTTTTTCACAGCTACAGGCCTCTTTCTCTATAGATGGTGATGTTTTAGAGAAAGATGTCAAAGGCTGAACAACCATATTCTATAATGGGAGATGGGCCCTGCAGGTGAAGATATTTGTAGAGTCTAGGCATTCAGTTTCTGTCTGTGAAATTGTCACGCTGCTAGCAATAACTAGAAGAACTGAGATTGTAAGCTTATCTGGCATCTTTTGCCCAGCATTAGTTTCAATTTTTATGTGCTCCAAAGCTCAATCATTCCTGCTCACACCCCTGTTAACTATCCTGAAATAAATCTCTTCTAGAATATTGTTCTGGTTTAGCCATTCTTTTAAACAGATGCTTCCACAAGGAATGGTTTTCAGCCAGTTTTTGCTGTACAGTTCATTGTTTCTCATCTCTCCATTGCCATTATTATGGCAATCAAGTGCCTGTGCAATGCCCCCACTAGAAAACGTCTTTCTTTATTTGATTAGCTTCCAAGTTCAGTCTTATTACTTATTAATAAACTCATTCCACCCATAGCCTGCATTGATCTCTCTTCTCAGCAGCAGCTCCTGCTCTGTTCTCAGTTTTCTGAGTAAGTTTTCAAAGGTAAAACTTTCCAACCATCTCTCTAAGCAAGACTCCTGCACAATCAATAAGAAGTGCATAGCTTTCACACTTACCAGCCGGCCAGGCAGTTCTTGCTTTGCTCGTTGTTTTATCATTCCCGAGAAGTGCCTCCTCCTCCTGATGAGATCTATTTACTCTGCAGTATTCAAGCTACTGTGACAGAGTGTGCAGAGACCAGGTGCCTTGCCTGCTCAGGAGTACTGAAAGGCTTAGAAATCCTACACAGAGATAAGAAGTGGGAGATTAGGGTCAGAACTGCTGCAGTCTCACCGACGAGATTCTGCATGCTGAAAAAAGCAAATGTGAACATCTTGTATTCTTCTTGCTTCTTTGTAGAGAAAAGTATTCTTTCTTTAAGTACCAGTCAGTATAAAATGTCCCTCCACCACTAGTCTTTAGCCCATCATGCACCTTTTTCATCCTTTCATTCTTTTCCTTCTCTTCTGTACCCTGTTTGTCTATCACCTTATCTTTGCTATCTTTTCACTGAGGAACTGGGTCTAAAAAAATTTCAAATCATGGCTGCCCTGCAATTAAGGTGTTGATTCTTAGGGTAATGCCCCAGTATTTGTGTTTCAGCATGTAACAAGAAATTGATTTTCAGCAGAATCAGTCATGCAGTTTCTGGATATATTTGGTTTCTGACAATTCAGCCATTGCTGTTAGATCCACATTTCGAGGCATGATGTACTTAAGTCCAAGAAAGGCTGGTAGCCTACAGGGAAGTATGCAGAGCAAGATGTGGCTCAAGCCATGTCAAGCATTTGGTGTCACTCAGTCATATAAAGTGACTGGGTGGATTCACTGCACTGAGTAGAAGAACTTGCATAAGGTCATGCTGAAAGTGCAGTAAGTTTCAGTTTATATTTTATGAGTCCTAATCTTGGTCCATTGACAGTGCTCCCAGTTATGTGCCAACAGGGAAGAAGGGAACAAGGCAAGCAACAGAGCAATGAAAGCCAAAAGATAACCTAGCCTACCAAATCTGGAAGATGGTGACAATGCGGGTATGGGCTAAATTAGGTAACAGAGGTGTAGCAGAGAGAGTGGACTTTGTGACCAACCATTAAACAATAGCAGTGCTGGGAGCCCTGAAAGTAAGGAGTGAAAAGCAGGAAGAAGAGAATAGATTTATACCATGTCTCTACTGTGACAGCAAAACTGCAATGTTCAACTAAGGACAGCAACCTTCTGCTACTTGGCTTATTCCAATTGCATCCTAAGATGTACTTGTCCCTGCCAGCACCCTTTATGGAAGCACTATTTGAAGGTATGACATTAATCTCTTGTTACCTGCTAGCACCACTGTAACACGATGAGCATCTGAGTTTAAACTTTTTTGTTCAAACAAGCTCTTAAACAAGTAACAGTTTCCTGTGTTGTCTGGTGCTGTTTAGCTACCCTGCAGTGTCACTTATGCTGAGCTCTTGTGCATTGTCTTCTTCCTGTGTCCTCCAGTATTTCCTTTCTTGTAATGTACTCCCATGGTGAGGTGATCAGTTACTTGGATCTTCTGACAGTGCTTTGGTCTATGCTTCCTAAAACCTATGAATCTTTTTAAAAGATTCCTGATTTCTAGAGTTTTTAATTTTTTCAAATGATTCTTGTTAGAAGAAGATGCAGACGTTTCCAGTTTGTCCAATACCTCCTTATATCCAGCGATAGATGCTTGGCAGCTTCATTGCTTATTTGCAGACTCTTATATGTGCTGATGAATGTCCTGTTCGCAGCAGTGTTGTCTCTGATGCTTTTCTAAGCTATTCAATTGTGGCAAGCAAACCTATTCAGAATGTCTGCCAACCTGTGGTTGTTTTGTAGCCATGGAGTGCTTCCTGAGCCTGTTCATTTTTCATTACTGTCTTGACAAGCAGGACAGTTGGGCTTTCATCAGGACCAACAGGAATCCAGCAAGGAAACATGAACTTTCAAGACATTCTGAAATTTAATCAGGCTGTATCTATGCAACTAAATTAAATACATTTGAGTGCTTTCTTTCAAACTGAAGACAGCATTCATGGTGCACTCCATGCCTGTGAAAACAAAGTGAACTAGGCTGCAAGAGAGGGTGACAGCATTCAAATTTCCTCCTTTGCATGGTCCCTGGCAGGTTCTAAGTTCCAACCTGTGCCCGGGAATCATTTGGGTGGATATTGGTTGTCACTGAGCAAAAGTATGATTTGAAGCCTTCCAGTAATTCAGCAGCACAGTTAGTTCAGTACCACACCCCAAAATACTTCTTGCTGTTGTCAGACTGACTAGAACAAGATATGTTCTCAGAGGGGCTGGGAATAGAACCATTCTATCAGCAGAAGAAAGTTGTGGCAGTGCTGACTATGGAAATGTAAAGATTAGAGCTCTACACTATTCAAAATGCAATTTGCTCAGCCTGGATTGCCTATCATGATGGGATTATAGAAGGAGAGAATTCAGTTATACAACCAAGAATGATGGATGGTGTCACTGGTATCAACAAGGAGAGCGTTGCCCTCTCTTTTCTATTTTGAAGAGTATGTGATCTTAATCAGAAGAGATTTAATTGCTTTTTTGGGGGGAGTGAATGATTTAATTAATTAACTAATGAATGAATTAATACCTCATGTTTCCTCTCCATCACCTCCTGAAAGTTCCATCTCTCCTCTAAATGAATGGAGGGTGTATCATAATTCCTGCTATAGTATCCACACTTCCCATCTATCACTGGGCAGCGAGGTTGCTCTGCCATAGGGATGGAAACCAGAGGAGGTGCAAGTATGTCTGAGCAGCAGCAGATGATACAGACTTTGAGCAATAACCATGATAAGCCACATCCACACAAGCGATCTGGAACAGTGCAGACAGGGCCCTTGATATTCCTCATATTATGCCTCTGCATACAAACTTGCTTATCTGCATGTTCCTTCTGTCTGCACTTCAATGTGGGAAAATTTGGACTAATTATAGTGTTGTTCTTGAACATTGTATAGGATAAAATGGGAATGAAAAATTCACAGAAGTACCATTTGCAGAGGCTAGCTTCAATCATTTGACACACCCCAGCACGAAGAACTAGGACAATTCCAAGACCTAAAGGTGCAGCTGCTAACACAAGCAACTCCCAGTGCATGCAACCCCCAAACTTCCTGTGGTCAAGCTGTTGTTCTGAAAGCTCCAGGCGCCATTATGCTGGACAACCTAAAAACCACTGAACAACAGTCCCTCAAACATTTGCAACTTACATACAAAATGCAGGGAGGCAGCAGAGGGGAAGTATGAGGAGGGGAACCTCCTCACTACAGGAGGTTAATTGCAGCCATTTAGGCAGCCCAGCTGATGCTGCCTTTCTTGGCTGTTATTGACTGTGTGTTTCTAACCCTTTGGGCTGAGCTATTTTCTTGCCAACAAAGTATTTTGCCTTGATTTCTTTTAGCCTGATTGACCTGGCTGGCTCTTATCACCCTTGGGAAACACAATCTTGGGCCGGCCCTACCTGTAATGAGGAGTTGATGATCTTGAAGGTTCCCAGGGCTTCATCCTCCCCCGAAAAATACTAGAATGACTCCCCCACACCCTAAGGCAGGTTGTAACTCTTAAGCAAGACAGATCCTTCCAGACATTGATGACTAGAAAGATTCAGCAGTTCCAGTACCACTTTAAAAAAAACAAACAAAGAAAAAGGAATAAAACCAGGAAATATGACTTTTACATGGCTGTTAACATGATGATTTGAGTTAAGCACAGCACTATGAGAACTGGTTGCTCAAAAAAAAGAGTTAGCTCTCTGCTACAGGACTTTCTATTTACTGTGCCAGGATCCTTTCCACAGATAACACAGTCCATAGAGGTGATTGGGTCCAGTCAGCATGGCTTCACCAAGGGCAGATCCTGCCTGACAAACCCAGTGGCCTTCTACAAGCAGGTCACAATATTAATAAATGAGGGGTGAGCAACTGATGGCATTTACCTGGACCTGAGCAAAGCCTTTGACACTCTCCCACACCACATCCTGGTCTCCAAGCTGGTGATTCAGGGATTTGATGGGTGGACCACCAGATGAATAAAGAAGTGGCTTGACGGTCACAGCCAAAGAGTGGCTGTCAATGGCTCCATGTCCAAGTGGAGGCCAGTGGCAAGCAGAGTGCCTCAGGGATCAGACCTGGGACCAGTCTTGTTCAACACCTTTGTGGGTGACATGGACAAAGGCATTGAATGCATCCTCAGCAAGTTTGCTGATGACACCAAGCTGTGTGGTGCAGCAGACACACTGGAGGGAAAGGATACCATCCAGAGGGACCTGGGAAGGTGGGAGAGGTTCAAGAAGGCCAAGTGCAAGGTCCTGCATCTGGGTCGAGGTGATCTCAAGCACAAATATAGGCTGGGCAGTGACTGGCTGGAGAGCAGCCCTACGGAGAGGGACTTGGGGGTGCTGGTGGATGAGAAGCTCAACATGAGCCAGCAGTGTCCACTTGCAGCCCAGGAAGCCAACCAGAGCCTGGGCTGCATCAGGAGAAGTGTGGCCAGCAGGTGGAGGGAGGTGATTCTCCTCCACTACTCCACTCTGGTGAAACCCAACTCGAAGTACTGTGTCCAGTTTCAGAGTCCCTATTACAAGAGGGATGTGGACATGCTGGAAGGTGCCCAGAGAAGGGCCACGAGGATGATCAGAGGGCTGGAGCACCTCTGCTATGAGGGCAGACTGAAAGAGTTGGAGCTGTTCAGTTTGGAGAAGAGGAGGCTCCCAGGTGACCTTCTTGTGGCCTTCCAGTATCTGAAGGGGGCCTACAAAAAAGCTGGGGAGGGACTTTTTAGGCTGTCAGGTAGTGACAGGACTAGGGGGGATAGAGCAAAACTGAAGGTGGGGAGATTTAGACTGGCTGTGAGGAGGAAGTTCTTCACCATGAGAGTGGTGAGGCCCTGGAACGGGTTGCCCAGGGAGGTGGTTGGGGCCACATTC
Organism: Psilopogon haemacephalus; assembly: GCA_013396835.1. NCBI lineage: Eukaryota > Metazoa > Chordata > Aves > Piciformes > Megalaimidae > Psilopogon > Psilopogon haemacephalus. The sequence continues at coordinate 225,469 of VWZI01017683.1, read as the reverse complement.
CTGGAGGTGTTTAAGGCCAGGCTGGATGAGGCTGTGGGCAGCCTAATCTAGGGTAGGGTGTCCCTGGGCATGACAGGGGTGTTGGAGCTAGATGATCCTTGTGGTCCCTTCCAACCCTGATTCATTCTATCATTTTATAATTCTAAGTCCTTCAATCCCTGTGAAAATACGCCATTGATTTATTTTTTTGATTTAAAAGTCTGTCCTTTTTTACTCCTCGTGTGTTTTGCTGCCATTTGTCTCAAGCCCACTGAGTTGTACCAAAGTGAACAGACAAGAAATATATGCTTACATTTTGGCAGGGAATTGCCATGGCTGGGTGTTACCAAAGAGAAAGATGGAAATGCCCAAGTAGTAATTTTAATTAGTTGGGTGTTTTTTTTTCCAATGAGAGAAGCTCAGGAGGTGAAATAAATAAATCAACATTATATATTAATGTTTACAATCCTCCTAAATCAGAGCTTGGAGTGGACTTTCTGGACTGAGAGTCAAAAATTGATACACGTCAGTATATCACCAAGGCCTTTTGGAAGCCCACCTGATATACATTATCATTAATCTTTTTAAAAGCAGATACTTATACAGACAAATGTTCTGAAGACAGCAGTCAGCACCTCTGAGGCAGTGCATAGGAGTCCTGAAAGATCTACCTGACTCCCCTCAGCTGTTTCAGAACATCACCAGTATCCCATTTCCCCATGTATGATAATTACACTCTCTCTCTCTCACGCTCTTACAGGCACACACAGAGCAATAATAGTCCAGCTGTGTTTAAAGCTCTCCTGCCAATGCTCTGCCCCGTCCTTTCACCTACCTTTGAAAACCAAATATTCAGAAATTGTCTCAGGCACAAATGAGTGTAGTTCTCAAAATATTATATGGGGAAAGGAAAAAAACGCAGGCTTTTGCAAGAGAAGTTAAAAAGAGGAAAAGAGGATTTATGTTTTTCAAAAGAAAAAATTTACACAATCTTGTTCTAAAGTGTGTGTGAATAAAAAAGGAAGAGCAAAAGGCAAATTGCACTGAAGACTGAAATACAATGGAGATGGGGGGGTAATCAGCTTATGGGCTGCTTTCATACAATAAAGCAAATCATGCGTAATTTGCAGAGGCGCCTTCAGATCTCACTGTCTTCATACAACATCCCTTATGTAAGCAGAGGCTCATCAGAGCAGACCTCTGCTGTTTTCTGCCTTCCATTTGCACCATTGTAGACATCAGGAACAAAAATGATCAGAGTTCTCTATTCTCATGAAAATGAGAAATCGTTTCAGCTGCATCTCTTGCATGCTACATGTTAAAATACAAAGAAGTTGCTGTCTGTAGAAAAGAAGGCTAGGTGACATCTTGCACCTATATACAACATTTGTGTAAATAATTATTTTATATGTAGCAATTTTCAAGTCCAGGGCACCTGTTTATGCAGGCTTTGTCTTCACTAACTGCTTGACCAAGCTTCCTGAATTAGTTCAAGGGGCTAATTCTGTTCCATTTTGAAAGTTTTGTTCCTGCCCAAATATTGCTGCAGCAGAAGTTGGGAAGCTTGAAAGCACACCTGAAGAAGAAAAACGGAGACAAGTCCATACTGTTTTGACGATGCTTACACTTTTATGGTAAATAAAGTAGAGGAAAGTAAGGTAGAGATAAGTAAAATAAAGTAAAGACAGAAATAACAACAGTATGTCTCCACAGGCTGGCTAAGACTACAAGAGATACATTCCCATTCCCCAGAACTGGCAGATCAGATTCAATCTCTCACACAGTCTTTCTCCAGACTACTACTTTACTCACAAACATCATGCATGAAGTCAAGTAAATTGGAAAAACAGGAATCAGAATGTGAAATGGTGCTTCTTACAGGTTTGTGGTGGACTTTTAGGCTGTCACACTCAAAATCTTGCTATGGGCAAGAATGGAGCATACCTCACATAGATATGAAGTTATATGAAGCTGCCACTAATCCAGTTAAGGTTTTCATAACCTCATATTTCAAATGATTCATCAAGTCATCAAATTATGCACACATAGCTCACATTAATACAGAGATGTCTCAGGAACACTGTTAAAACTGCTATTCAGACAAAGAAGAAAAAGAAAGTTACAACCACTTCACTAGCCTTCCAGTGCCGATCTGCTTCCTACAGTTGGTCATTTCAGCTTTACTCAGGAAGACTCTGAGGTACCTTAAGATGTGTTATCAGTATCCTGAGATGTCTTCCACAAGTAGCATGATATTTTTGGAGGGTTGAGGCATGTGATGTTGATGCTGGTGTTTTGCTCATTCTCACTTTTGGCTCTGCTGGGATTTATTTTCATACAAAGATATTATTTCTTCTGATTATGTTAATTATTAACTTTTTCTTTCGTTCTTATTGTTGTTTCCCAAACAAGTTTTCCTGGAGTGACATAGGGCTTCTCTTCTACAGTGGCCACTGAGTGATCTTTAAGATTTGTATCTATAGTTTGGGACTGCTGGTATCATCCCATGCCAGTAGTCTTCCACATCACAATTTATTTTGAGCTCACAAACTATTGAATCTCCACTGTAAGTCTTTGATATCACTACAAACGAAAGCTGATCTAAAGCTAATATAGAGCATCATTACTTGACTGCTAGACAATTGCTATCCTCAGAAAAAAAAAAAAAAATTAAAAAAAAAATCACCCAAGCCAAGCCATCAGCCTCAACTGACTAAGCCTTGACTGTCATTTCAGTGCAAAGCCTGTGGACTTTAACTAGTAATAGCATAAATCATAGTTACTGGGCTGCAAAGCCTTCCTGCTATTCATGTGTCAAGACTTGAATCCAACCCCCCACCCAGACAGATCTGGAAAGAGACACTTCTTGTGACATTGCCACAAGCAGGTCCCAATCGTTTTATAAGCCCTGATGACTGCCACCTCATGCATCAATTCAGCAGCTGCACCAAATCATCCCTGGCTTCACATTACAGATGACTGTTCCTTGGCTGCTGTCTTGTTGCTTGTGCCTAATGCTTTACTTAGTAGCTCTCAGTCATTGAATCAGCATGAGGATTTTAGAATGTCCCTCCTGAATCCACTGTGATTTTTCAGCAGTTGATTTCAACTGTATTCACAAATTTGGAAGTGTTGCACAGAAAAACAGTTCTCGAAGTCTCTTAAGAAGCCTCTCACCAAACTGAAACATTAATTAAACATCACATACTGAATGCATATGCATGGGAGCTGCCAGGAAAATGAAATTTGGTTTCCCAAACCTGTAAGGTTCCTGGTATTTGTCTCCAGTTCATATCAAAGTAAGGCTAAGGTGTTTTTAAAATAATTTCCTAAGGGATCTAAAATCACACAAAAAATAAATGAAACTAAGCTGGTGATCTGGAATTTTCCCTAGAATGTAGAGATTAAAATACTCAGAATCACAAAATCGCTGACATTGGACAGACTCTCTAGAGATCATCTCCTCAAATATCCCTGCTCCAAGCAGGGTCATCTAGAGCAGGTTGCTCTGAACTGTGTCCATGCTCCTGCACCATTTGACTCACAACACAGCTCACAGGTTCAGGTCATTGGTTAGCATTATGTGCAGTTTGGCCATGGGAATCCTTCCATGCAACATTTGTTTACATGTTTTAAGGTATCATATTCAAGCTAAGATGAAAAGCATCTACCCCCTTATTAATTAAAACTAATTAGTGCTAAGAAGCACTAAGATATTCTCACTTGTTCAAACTTGATCCTATTTTCTGCAGTTTACCAGTTTAAGGTGCCCACAGTGCTGGTTGACGGCGCACTGGAGTGCAGCTGAACCCTCATCCAATGCATTTGAGTATTCTAGAAAGGTTTACACTAAGAGTAGTCACAAGCACCCATCCTCTTTCAAGTTTCATCCATGTACAGAAGGACTCTGGGACTTTACAAGACACCACCAAAACACATTCCCCTCCTAATTCCTTACTGCTGAGTCTGCAAAGAGCTGTTAAATTATATTGATACTTTGGTTGTAAGTGTTCTTGAAGATTATAACAATATCCATGTTTTGACCTCTAGATAATTTTCTCTTTCTTAGTACTACCTTAAGCATGTTTTCTGCACTGTCAGTTATCTATTTCTCTAATCTTATCTGAAGGGTTAGACTATCTGGACATTTAAAAGATACATGTCTGTCTGTCTGACCTTTGGTCAGATCTCAGATTGTAGCTGCTCATCAACCAGCAAAATGTGCATTTGTTCTTATTAGTTGTACTGTGGTACTGACAACCAGACATCCATCTTCTTCATCAATATCCTTTTATTCCACTGGAAGGGCTGAACTGACCTCCAAGTAAGTAGGGGATAGATTCTCTGTGTGCATCTCAAAAGACCTAAGAAGTACACATTGCTGCTATTTTTTTTCTTAACTCTCAGCATCTCAAGCAGAGCTGCTTTTTGCTTCTATAGCTTTACTTTGATGTGATTGTATTTCTCTCCCATTTTCTCCTTTTCCTGACTGTAGCTTAAATTGATTTTTGCCTATTTTTTTCTCATGAAAGTTACATTCTTGGCCAGTCTACTTTTTCTGTCTCCTCTGTTTCCTTTAGCCTGAGCCCTTCTATTAATTTCTCACTACTTGCTGTTTGCAACAGCAAGTTGCAAGTTGTTTGGACAAAAGGTCCCTGACCAACTCAATACTGTTATTACAACCTTTGCAGGAGTTTTCTGCATAGGTTTCCAGATAGTCTGAGCAGACCACTGATTGATCCAGCCATAGTCAAGTAGAAAGGGCTTTTGCCATCTCCATAACTTTTCCCTTCCTGCCCCTGCCCTTTGCTCTTCTAGTTACATTTTTAATTCTCTGCCGTCTCAGGAGATGCATAAAACTCCATTCTCAACCATCCATGCTTTCTGTACAAAGAAATACACTCTATACAGCTTTGAAATTGAAATGACAGATTAAAATCACTGTCCATTCCCACTGGACTAGTGTGGGGCCGATTGTTCCACACAGCATATTATCCAATCTGAGCACAAAGGACACAAATGGTAGCTGCTTTACTGCTTTTCCTGGGAGAATGTACCACATCCTGATCAATGTCTTTGTAAGGAGTTTGTGCCGATAATCAGATTCATTTTTGCAGTTTTAAATTCAGCCTGTTACTCAGAGTTTCTTTCCATTGTGTGGCCCTCAATCAATTCGTCATTATTATTGTTGCTGTTTACATTAATGAAGTAGGCAGTAGAAATTCTTGGCTCCAGTATAATGTTTGCTTGTTTATATGACTGTAATAAAAGTCTCCTTTGAATTCCCTATAAACTCCCTTGAAGAGTTTCTAATCCCTTTATGAATTATGATAAGAGGCTGATGCAAACACTGAGGGCTTACAAGAAAAGGTGGTGGTATAAAAAATTCAGCTAGCAAACCAGTCTCAAAAATAGGCAGTCTGTCTTTCTGAAACTTGCTGTGTGTTACTTGAAAAATATTTAAAAGCTGACTCAGGGCCTTTACTGCTGTCCTTTTGTGTTTATATATGGATGGCCCCTGCCCCAATTTCACAGTCTAAGTAACAGAGTTATCAAAGACATATAGATAGACATCCTTGTCTCAGGCACTACTTTCCTTGGTGATACTCTTCTATCTTTCTGAAACAAGTTAATCAACTTTCAAATACCTTAGTGGGCAATTCAATCCGGAGTCTAATAGTGTGATTCGCATTGAAGCAAAACACAGCTCTGGATTTGAAGGTATAGCAATGAAAAATTAGGGAAACAGGGATGCAAGATCAATGTTTCCACTTGTCTTGCTAGTATAGTGTTCATTACATGCAAACCCACCCTACTTGAGTGTCATTTTACCAGTGTAAACTCTTGATTGTTCTGGTTTTGGATTTCTATGGATCAACCCCTAACCTCTCTCTCCTCCCCAAACTGCAGCCCAAAAAACTTCCTTAGAGCCTGCAAGTTCCCATTTTGCCTGCTTGTATAGGTCCATCAAGCACTTGGATGCTGCAAAATTGCCTTTTAGCTGCCTGTGGCTAAATACATCTGCAATGACAAAAGCAACATCTTCAGCACAAAACATTATTTATTCATTCCTGTAAGGTATGAAGCTTTCAGAACAAAGTCTAACAACCACACTCAGGATAAATGCATGGGTATTAAGTGCATCTTCATAAATTTGTATCCTTTCATCCTTTACAGTTAGAAACATCTCATTTTGTCACCACGTCATTGTCTCCTTGCCTTTCTGTGAGACAGGCAGACTGTCAGCCTTTCACTAACTCACATTAGCCTCACTTACCCAAATTCCTCCCCTTCCTTTCAAGCACTGTTAAAATTTTAGGCTCCTTTTGATTTTTATGTCATTTTTAGCTTCAGAAGGGTACCACTTTCTAGCTGAATGGAGCCATCTCAATTGTGGATAATTTCTCCCTGTAATTCATGGCCAGCTGTTGCTATGTAACTCCTGAGCTATGTACCTGTAGTGCTTTATCTGTGTGAAGGCTCAATCTTTCTTCGTTGATACAGTGCCTTTTTGCTTCAGCCTGACTGGAGAAAAGGGGGGAAAAATTAACTACAATCAGATTATCAAAGTCATTGAAATTAATGGTGCCCAGAAAGAAGACCATGTCAGCACATGTTAAATAATGTTTGGATAATTTAAATGCATGCATTCGAGGCGGGGACTGATGAAATATGCTGTACATCAGGAACTTCCAATAACAATCAGTGCATGGTAAGGTATTATCTTTAAGATTTCATGGAGGTAAAGTGGCAGCAGGAAAAAAAAAAAAGGACAAGCCGTACTATTGTAAAAAGAAAGGTCAATTCCAGATGAGTTAGCATGACTTTGTTGCTTAGAAAGAAAATAGATTGAACAATAAAAGAGTTGATACATAAACACCTAAAGGAAATGAAAGTGATAAGAAACATCCAACACTGATTTATCAAAAATAGATTGCTTTCATGCAGTCAAAGACAGATGAACATATCTTGTTAGTAAGGGGAAACAAACTATTGACACTTCTCACAGCTGTGCTCCACCATCATTGTGAAAGTTGCAATTTCTCCAACTTCTCATCTTGCAGAAATTTTGTTCTGTTTTTCAGCAATCTCCTCTGAGTAGACTGTGAATTTTTAATTCAGTTTAAATTTTAATGATTTTATATTTGTTTGAAATTTGTAGCCTAATATGCCAGTTTATTGCAGTTCTGAGTTAGTGTAAGGGTGATTAAAGTACCAGTGCTGTATCCTTAAGATCTACCTGTTTACTCATTCTGTGTTGCTGGGGGAATGAATGCAGCCTCAGCACCATAAACAACCCCCCAGAACAGATGCATTTCTTGGAAAGAGAACATTTCCTTGTGTGCAAGCAAAAAAATGTACACGTGTTCCTAGACAGAAGAACATCCAGAGGCAGCTCAAACCATACTCAGAACCCATGTGTGGACAATGGAGCTGAGCCCTAGGTAGTCTGTAGAGAGCCAGCTAATGTAGTTGGCAGAGCAAAGAGAGAACAGCAAAGAGGGGAACTACTCATTGCCCATGAAGTTTCATACATTTGAACCACTTAGGTGATGCCCCTGTAATCTCCAAGCTACTATTAACTGGTGCCCTGCAGGGTAATCAAGGACATCTCAAACAGGGGAGCATGTGCTGTGTCTCCACCACTTTAATGCAGCCTTAGAGATATAACTCACCTCCACTGGCCCATGTAGCTCCATTGTCAACAGAGTTAGTGGCCCCTGGCAACCAGTGCAGCTTGGCCTATATCAGACAATGGGGCTGATTTGGTTATTAATAATTGTTTATGAATTATTAATATTTTTGTTATGAATATTAGATTTTATTATTAATGTTTAAAAATTGAGGAAAATTCCCTGAGATTCTTTGGATGTTCAGTCCACAGGAAGCAATTACACAAAGGTTACTTATAAAAACATGTAATTAAACAGTTTATACAGTCAGGACTTGGAAAATAGGAACCTGATAACAGGGAAAATTCTAACTACCCCTATGGAGTCTTAGCATTCCTGGTAGAGGAGAAGGAAAGAGATGCCTTGCCGCTGGCTGCTGGTGCAAGATGTACAACATGCTGCAAACAGGTGGCTGCCATGAAGGAGCCACAAATAGACCTCCAGTCCTGGTGAAAGCAGCAGGAAAAGGAGACAACAGCTTCTAAATCACTCCCCTTAAATACACTCTTTGGAAAGTGAAATAGGCCAATAGGCACTAGCATCCATTGTTTTGGCCACTGAATTCAATGTCCTGTGCCTAGGTGTCCACCCCAGCACTTTGAGGGGCAGCACAAGACACCTGTTCAGACTCCATCTGAAGCTAAGCACCTAACCCTTGGGGCTTTGCTGGGGCCAAACCCTTCATTGTTCTGCTCACATCCATCAACTCCTGGACCTGCAACAGGAGGAGAACAGGGGTTTGAACAAACCTGGCAGGATTATGCCCTACCAGGACAGGGGCTTAGCTCAGTTGTCCACATTTAGGTGACTAATGTGGTTGAAATTTGTTAGACAGCTTCCATACTGGGTTGGGAAACATGATGAAATGCATGCCTTCTCTAGCTGGTGTTCAGAGGTGAACAGAAGTACTACATGGTTTCCCTTAGATGCTTGAACCTTGCCATACATTTGAAGTGGCCAAATTAAAACACCCTTGATGTGGAGAAGCTGAAGTACCCTATACCAAACCAGATTTTAACATGATTGTATTTCTAGACAAACCCTGTGACACTGCTGCAACAAGGCATTCATGGACTTCTTATACACTATCGTTTACTTAAGATCCCAGAGGGAACTTTCACTGAACCTGTCAGGGAGGAGACTTCAGCAAGAGCCCTGGCTCTGCTTCTCAGAACAGCTCTGCAATAAATAGGTTGACAGATAGGAGGGACTCCAAAGCAGAGCAACAGGAGTGATAGAGGTGCTAAAAACCACGGCTGATGAAGAAATAATGAGATTATTTGGTCTGTGTGTATATGGATGTGAATTAATCACCCTGAAGTGTCTATAAGGTTGATATAAAGAGAATTCTAAACTACTGTATTCTGAGTCCTTGAAGGAAAAAAAAAAACCAACAACAAAAAACATTGACCCCCAAAAAAAATCCCCACAATGTCAAGTGTCTTAGTTTTCTGTCACAGGCTAGCTAAAAGCAAAGGGAAAAGAGACAACAAACCTTCTAACAGGAAGAATAGTGGAGCTCTTACATGGATTGACTCAGAAGGCAGTGGATTACAAGTTAAGAAGCTTCTATGATGTTACAGAAACTTCTGCTAGTGGCAGCCAATATTTATTTAATCCTTCCGCAGCGTGGAAGGATGATTCCTTCTCATTTCTTCTAGTCATACACTTTGTTGCTTTTATAAATGTAGGCATGCCTCGCATCCAGTCGCTTAATTTTGTTGAGTTAAACAAAGGAGAACACAGAACTGAAAGAAGAAATGGCAATGCTCCTGTGCTTCATCCAAACTAAGAAAATTAGTCTTCCATTTTAATGATCTTTCTTACAAACTCTATCATTTTCACTACTATTAATGAACTCCCAATAGCACCGATGAGACCAATATTTCAACAGAGCCATCCTATAATTCCTCCCAGTGAAGTTGCCTTTTGGCCTGGATCTTTTCTACAGCATAAACAGGAGGATCAACATCCCTGGTGCATTAGCATCAGGAAAATGCATGGGCAGCAGAAGGGAGAGGAGGAAGGAGAAGTGATGTGGAGATTCAGAATATGCAATGCAAAAGGTCCTAAGAAGAAACACCCTGTATTGAGACAAAGCAAAGAAAGCTCTTGCAAGAATGAGAGAGAGCATGGCAGGACTGACCATCAGATGAAAAAAGGAAGGCAAATGGATACTAAGGTGGCACTACAGCCCTTGTGCATTCCAGGCTTGAGAGATGCCTAAACTTGCCCGTGTGGATCTCCTTGAAGCAAGAACCAGCCTGACTGCCTGCACCATACAACTCAGCACATGTCTAACAGTCTTTCAGGCTGAAATGATTTATCTAAAGCCAGTGACTTGTATTTCAGCAAGCACTGTCTTTCTCCAGGGCTAGCTCGGTTGCAGGGCTTTCCATTCCCACACACTTTCCAGAAATCTATCCATATTCCAAGAAAACACACTGCCTGAAAGCACAGCCTATATTGCTGCCTTGTACAAAGCAGCAGCTGAAAGGCAGATTGAAAAGGTGACTTGCAGAGAATGGACAAGCATCACACTAGGCTCCTATCTTCATTATCTTCAAATATCATATGCAGTGCAGCATGGTTTGCAAGTCACTCACACAAGCTGAGTTAAAAAAAACCCGAATATTTTAAAAGGGACAAAAACCCCCTCCAACTTGATATTCAGAGATGGAGCCACAGGTAGGGAGATGGAAAGTCACAGGTACCCTCTTCTATAATATGGTCTTTAGAGCAGAAGAATCAGTATGTGAAAAATTCGGTCTCTTTATTAGGAACTATGCACAAACACATTCTTTTCATTCTCAAACATTACCCTGTCATGTGTGTATACTGATCTCCCACTCATTGCAGTATTTCTGTATCAGGCATATGGATAGTACCAGATCATTCTCAATGACTCAATATTTACGTGCAAAATGCCATGAACATCTGAGAGTGTTTTACACCTGGAATGCTATATTTGGCAGCACCAAGTGACTCAGTTTTTCTAGCAGTGTTAGCAACAGTGAGAAAAATAAATAGCAATTTTAATTACATTTTGTAGATATTTTACAGCACAAGTTTTTATTTTGGCATATAAAGACAACGAGAGTCTAAATATTGTACATTTTCTGCTCCCACTGCTTTGAGATGGAAGGGAAGGGGCACAATACATTGCTGTTCCCATATATATTTGCTCCTTTCTTTGCAGTGGTGACAGGAGTGTAACTCAAGTCAGATACCATGGACCAGTACAACAGACAGCACTGTACAGTAGTGACAGGAGCAGGAATCTACTGGTGGCAGGTGATGTCCCAGAGGTGTATTATAATACGGTGAGATTAAGCCATACATAAAGAAGATTCAGCAGCTGCACCTGTTGATTTTTTGGCCCCCAGTCCTCATAGCCTGGGTGCCAGGCTCTGGGCCAAAGGACCGCTACTCCTCCTGCACAATACCAGCCACGCCAACACAGCACAGATAGGAAGGTTGCAGGTAGAGAACACCTAGGGTCAAGATCCTACACAGTATGAACATTTTTGGGTTTTCTGCTCTGACAGGGGAGACATTCCCAAACCTGTTCAATGGCAACAAAGACACAAATCCTACAGGTAAAAATGCATGTTGTTGGGTTGTTTTGTTTTGTTTTAAAAAATACTTGCTCATTCTAACAGAAGAGCTCACAATTTTGCTCTCCTCCATTGCTAAATATACTGAGTACTGTAAAAAAAAAGCCATCACATATGCTGGAGACTATCCATAAGGGACATTACTTTAAATGCTTTCTTTATTGTTGCAGCAAAGAAGTCATTAGATCCCACTGCAGAGCTGCAAGGGCTACCACCTCCTCCCCTTAAGTTATGATTTGTGAGCTAATGCTATTTCTAATTGAAATGGTTAGTGACTAATGAAAAAATAAAGGATGCAGCCAAGCTTGGCTGCAATGTGTAATTGGGAAGTCCATCAATATACACTCTGCCATGACACTCAAGAGTATTTCCTATAAGAACGTAGGAATCAGTCTGTGACACATGAAGGCATGAAGCAGATATCTTTACCCCATTTAGTCTAAACAGTCACCACTGCAAAATATCCCTGGGCACTCCAGAAATCATAGCTCATACTTCAAAGTCTGAACCTGAAGTAGGCATTTAATTATCCTCCTAAAGCTCCTTCTTTTAGCTTCAGTGAAGATGTGCTTTAAGATCTGTGATATCAGATCCCATGTGGGAAGAGAAAAATTTCTATTTGGAGATGTGGGTATATGTATGCATTTGCTTTTTAACTGTGGATGGGGGGGGGAAGCAGGTCTGCTTATACAGAGTACTCCCTTGCAGCTACCTATGACGTAGGAAGCAGCTTATTTTAACAATATTCTACAAACACTCTGGTAAAGGACTAAATACATAAATAAAAATACCATTTCACTGTGTTTAACTGAAATTGGGGAAAGAGGCAGACATGAATGGCAAAGCTACTAATTTACTCCCAAGTGGCTGAGTCAAAGCCCCAGCTGTATCCTATGTGTCATTTACCTGACTTTATGTTGCTAGGAAGGATTTTGCTAAATCCAGTTTTTAGATGAAAGATTTCTAGGGTTAAGTAAATTTCTTGAGCTGGGTTAAGTAAATTTTTAACCTTGTTCAATTTATCTCTGATTTAACTTTCCCTTGAAAAACAAACAAAACAAAAAACCAACCAAGCAAACAAACAAACAAAACCCACCAAATAAAACACAGTTCAATCAAATGAGAAATATGTGAACTAGGAGTCACACATGTAAAAAATCCTATAGAGTTAGGATTAGCTGCCTTTACCCTCAAATTCTCTATGTTCACCTTCAGCCTTCTTGCCCATGTAGCTGCCCAGGCTTGGAGGTTACTCATTACCACACAGATGAATTCAAAGATGCTTTGTATCCTCCATCTGAAGGTTCTACATTTTCCCTCCAAACACTACCACAAGCTAATGCTAAGATTGATGTTGAGGAGGTCTGTATCTGTTGGACTTTTTAGCTGAAAGTTCATCAACAATCTCCTTTGCAAATACGAGTCTTCTTTGCTTGAATATATAGACAACAAACCCTCCAACATGTGCAGTGCTCAACTGAACATGGCTTTGTCACTGCTTACCTGTTATGCTCCTGCTCACAATTTTGGCAGCACTTTCCCAGACAAATCCTATGCTGACTCTGGAGTTATCATGAGCAAGGGATTCTTTAAAAAAAAATGGTTCAGAATGGTCATTCTACTCATCCACATAAGCAGTGCTCAGTCATTCACCAGAAGGCTGGCAGATTTTCTCCTGCCGTCTTCCACAGCCACCTCTATTTCTAACCCTGCTATCACGATATACATTATCAAAAATGAAGACTCAGGGAGTAGAAAGAAGGAGGAAATTCTGATGTGACTGGACTGGACATGAAATTTTGGTAAGATAAAATCCAATCAATCTTTTGAAAGGTGTAGCTACAGGGAGAGATAAGCTTAGTGCTAGAGTAGTGTGAAGCTGTGTAATTTCTCATGCACTTACAAAATACTCTCCAGAACTGCTGAAAGGGTTGAGCCACTCTGGTTCCATGAAAACACAAAAACCTGCTGTGTGGTTCAAGTTGCTTGGGGCTGTGTTTATCCCAGCCTCTTCCCAAAGAATGGTTTTCAGCTCTTCAGTCATCCTGACTAAATTCAGTCACAAAACCTACAATGAAGTCAAAGCAATCAGAGCACTGAAAAATATCACAAGTGCAGAAATATTCCTGTTATTCCATGAATTTCTGCTCTGCTTGCTGCCTCTCCATCATCTTCTAGAGTCACTTCCATTTTGCACAAAGTAGAAGTGGGAGATGAACATCAAGAACCTCTCGAAACCTCAGACTCCAGACTTTACATCTGCCCCAGGGATCTGCTACTGCTTTTTAATCTGTTCAATAACCAAGGCACGTAAGAGGTTTTCTTAAAAAGGAGGATTTGCATCTATTTGCTGCATGTGCCCGATGTGCCCCAGGCGCATCAAAGTCCAAGAGTGGACATGTAACTTTGGGTCTCACTGAGCCTCTCAGCTGCATGGCAGGAACTTGGCTTCAGAAGAGATACTCTTTCAAAACAATGTTTCAGGGATACAGAGTCAGCTTTGCTAGGATAATTCCTCTTCTTCCGTTGCATTTATACTGGGCACGGTATTGATTCAAGCCTGTTACTTTCAAGCATCATTAAGCATAAAATGAAGAGTGGTAAATTATTATTTTAATGCAAATATAATAACATAAAGTTACTTTTAAAGTAATTAGATTCTCAGCTTTGAGATTATGGAGTGTCTTTTTCCCATAAAGTTCATGTAATGCTGACAGTAGTGAGGTTTGAGATGTGCCAAGGGGGACTGACTGCTGCTTGTCTTGCCAACAGAAGGTAGTTGTCTTCTAAACTTCTGCTTGGTCACTATTCAAAAGGAGCATGGGGGTTGCTCAGAGAGAGCAGCAGGGAAGGTCTTGGCAATAGTATTGGTTGGAGGGTTTGTTGTCTATATATTCAAGCAAAGAAGACTCATATTTGCAAATGAGATTGTTGATGAACTTTCAGCTAAAAAGTCCAACAGATACAGACCTCCTCGACATCAATCTTAGCATTAGCTTGGTCTAACAGCTAACAGCCCCCAAGAATGTACCTTATTATTTGTGCAGTTCCCTTTCCCTCTCCTGGCACAAGTAACATGGAAACATGCTACTACAGTGGTGTTCTCAAGGCTTTAAACCCCATTCTCTGCTTAAGACGTAACTCATTACAACCCTGCTTAGCACAGCTTTGTAACTGGAAATCATACTTCTGTGTGCCTCAGTTTACCAAAATCAACTCTTCAGTGATTGGACCTTCTAAAACCTTTGCATACAGCACTCCCTGTCTCAGACACATCAAGTTTAGTGTACTCCTGCACATACACTGCTCTTCACACTCCCCTATGCCCAGAAATCCTAGAAAGAACCCTGGATTCTTCTGAATGCTGCAGCAAGAGGTGCAAGCACGAAGGAAATTTTCCCAACAAAAGCTAGACAGCTCTTCACTCCAATAATATTCAGGTCCTTGAATGCCACAGTGGGAGAGGGGCAGTGACCAGGTAACCAGAAGCCAGGCTGCTTCAGTGTGAGCTTACACCAATATAAATAACAATGAGGCTCTTGAGTTCAGGTTGCTGATGTCACCAAGTGCTGCTGCTGAAGTAATCCTGGTTTTCCATACCCTTAAATAGAAGGAGAGCATCAGTCAAATCTGGGATAGGAAAGTATAAAATTCATTGCTGTAAATTTCTCCAGAGCAGAACAGCTTGTGAAATGCTAGGAGATATCCAGGTAGAAGGGGCTGTTAGAGAAATGCAAGGTATTATTAAAAAGATCTAATTGGTTAGATGTGGGGATTCAGGACACTAAATTCAGTTCATCCTTTGTCTGCTCAAATTATTGTAAACATCTCACTGGATCTGATCTTTAAATCTTCTAAAAAATTAACTGCTTCTGTTGTTACAGAGTAATTTATACAAGTGTTAGTTCTTCTCACTGGTCTGTTATGATGATTAAATACTAAAGTCATGACCAGTAAGTCTAGGATTAAGATTTAAATATCACTGCCTGGGAAGAGAAGATATCAAAGAATGGCTGAATGGCTGTACGTGAATATTGAAGTGTGGTTCTAATGAAGATGAGATAGTGGCAGCCAGGTAGTGCTTAGGACATGATATGAGGTGGGATCACAGTGAAGACCAGTTAGTTTAGAATGAGGCTGGAGAAAGCTTGAGCTGCAATCTCTGTTTCTGTAAGTACAGCTAAGAAGAAACAAGTGAGGTTGCATTGGAGCTAGAATTTTTATTGTTTTTCAGAGTCACTCAAGACTAGTTAATACAGTTCACTTTTGATGAGATGTTTAATCATCAGCAAAATCCCTTGAGAACTTAGAGAGGTTTCCCCACAGTGTAGGCAAATCCATCTTTTGGTCTTGCTGCCTTACAGATTGCAAGAGCTGTTACCAAGAAGCTGATTAGGAGAAGTAGGACAGGTCCTGAAGTCCATAATTTGTCAAAAATCCACAAGATATAGCTGCAGTGTATTTGCTTGTACGTGGTCCCTGGAGACTTCTGAGTTTGTTAGAGTCCAGAGCATCCCTAAACCTAATCACAGCAAACCCTCCATCTATGCTTTCACAATTCATTTTATTCACAAGGAGCAGGATTTCTCAAGTGTAGGATTCAACCTATCTTACAAGTCTAGGAAGGTATTTACCCCGGATTCCCTTTCCTAAACAGAAAGAGAAAGGATTCAGAGCTTAGGATGAGATTAATTGCTTGAAGTCCCTGTCCTTTGCAGATAGTTTCTCACTTGGAACTTAGTTAAGGTTTTAAATGTCCCTTGAGCTTAATAGAAAAATGTGGTATTTGCCACTTTCATACAGATTCCACCTATGGAGGCTAAAGGGAACCTCATTACTAAATTTCAGGTATGTAACCATGTAGTTGTTGTCAGTCATGTCAGAAGGAAAATTGAGATGGAGTTGATCAACTTATAGTGATTTGTGGAAAAGTGAGAGGAGAGAGGTGTTTGCCATGTAGCACAGCCTAATGCATAAGAACTGTCAACATTGCTCAGAGCCTGTGCAGGGCCCTGCCAAATCCTCGGGAATCAGCTGTGTCAAACTCCATGTGCTGAAGGCTCTTCCTTTACCATTCTAGCTCAGTGTCACAGCAGCACGTGAAGACTGCAATGCCACTTGCTGTAAACCCTCTGGGGCAGGATCTCTCTGATTTTTGCAAATCCCATCTGGCACAGAGGTGTCCTGGCCTGTGACTGTGGTTATCTTAATCTTTGAATGGAGGTCACTCTTACCTTCCCACACAGAGAGGACCTTCTCAGCCTTGTTGCTCTGCCCTGTGCTGAAGGTGCTGTTCATAAGAAGGTTTCTAATGGGATAGGATGTAGTTTTTGAGTGGCAAATGCATCTTTTCATGGACACCTGACCATCAAGGAGCTCTTATAAACAATGACACCACAGTCCTATCATTTGGTATTTTCAAAAGTCAAAGCATTACTTCCTCAGAGAGGTCTTTATTAGCCAGAGATAAAATCTCATGTTGCAATGAAGGATGACAAATTAATTCCATTAATATTTGCAAAGTGCCTGGAAATTTTGAGCAGTTCTGTAAGATCAAGTGAATGAATATTTATTATGATCCAGAAGAAGAGATAAATGCCACTGCAGACCAGGGCATTTCACAGTCACACTTCTTCACTGCCAGGTGCCATACTCACTTGGGCAGTGAATACCCAAGTAGATTTGCACACACTGATCATTTTGCTGAGGGTGGTTGTTTTCTTTTAGTACTAAGTGGGATGGTTTCAGTGGAAGGACAGAAGGATGTTGAGGAGAAACAGAGCATGGTTTTATGTTGTTATTTGCTGGGTTTTGTTAATGCATTTAATACAGGAAGCCAATGTGAGCCTTTGATGTAGCAAACAATGGCAGGACATCTGATTTTTGTACAGGAGATGGTGTGATGGCTGGTACAGGTACTGTGGGCCTTCAAGATGAATTGGAAAAAGGCTGAATTGAAAAAGCCAGAATTGAAAAAGCCACAGGGGAAACAAAGACATCTGTACAAATGTTGGGCAAGGAGCTGCAGAAGGAGAGGATAGGATTTAAAGAGGACAGGCAAAACTGAGAGTAACCTGAAGGTGGTGCCAAATATGTTTGACAATGGAGAAGGCAACAACCAGAATGAGCACGGATCCTTCAGGAGGAGTGAGAGCTGAGAGTGCACACGGACCAAGGCAAACTAGCCCTGCTCTTTGTTCAGATGCTAGCTTGCTGTAAAGCTCTTGACAGGAGAAAGACATATGATCAGCCTTCCATTTCACCTCTGCAGACATTGTTCTTTCCATCTGCAGCATGACAGAAATTAATATTCCCCTCTGGCTGGGGAAGCAAGTGTTTGATTGCAGGATGATGCTACAGGAATGCAGAGTGGGTTGCTATGAACAAAGTGCATGTGTCTGTTTTGTTAGTGACATAATTTCCCGGCGCAAGGCAGAAGAGAGAGGGCTGGGTGAGACATACAATGCAGAGCATAGCAGACATATTTTCACACCAGACCAAGGCTGCTGCGACGTTGTGCTGACTGCTGAACCCCAAGACAGTGTGCCAGATGTCCAGGGGTACAAGGGTGTTGCACTTTCCTTTCCCTTCCCCAGGAGTGTCCCTCTTCAGTAACCTTGTTCTTCCCTGGCTGCTGGAGGATGAACAGAACTGAAAAATAAAAACACATGATGAAGAATTCATAAATTGGGGTGGGGTGTCAGAAAATTTGTCTTCATTGCTAGGAAATCATTTCACTGACTCCATAAAACAAAGTTTGAAGAGCATGAATGACCTGCTCCATGTCTCTCCACTCAAAGGTGACAGCAAAGGTTTCATGCATCAGACACTTCTTTTGGCCCAGAGCAGACCCACCGTGGCATCCAAGGGGAATAGCAATTTAGGCAGTTAAAGTATTGTGTTTTAACTGTTGGACCATCAAAGAAACTGAGGCAGTTCAAACACTGAGCTCAAGGGAAAGGCTCCTCAATGGAGCCTTTCCACAAACTTCAAGTATCTTCTATATATGAGGTCCCAGCATCTCCCCTCTTGAACTGCAGTACTTCCAGAATTTTCTTAGCTAGGGAAATCCTATGGCTTCTTGAGTGTTCCCCCCCCTCCTCCTCCCATCTGTGCAGAGGATGCCTCATCACCAGGGCACTATGGGAAGAAACCTCTGACAAGCACCCGGGCTCTTGGCATACTCAAGTGCTTTCTTGCAGAACAGAGAAGCTACACTTATTTAGATTCACATCTTTAAGGACAGCTCTAGGTGCCTTTCCCATCTATTAAAAAAACATACGTGATGGAGCAGAGCAGCCTCTGCAGCAGGGAAGTGCCTGGATCAGCAGCACAGGGATATGGCAACATGAGGAGGGAGAGGAACCAGAAGAAATCTTGTCTTACCAAGAGGTGAAACTCTGAATCAATAACCTTCCCTCTCTGCTCCTAATCAATACCTCCCTCCCCAAAGACATCACCTGACATTATTTAGTTTGTTTTTCAAGCTTTTCAGTGAATTCCCAGCTCCTGCCTGACTTTTAACAGGAATTGCAGTGGTTTTCAGCCTCAAGGGGCTTCACTCTGTGGCAGAGAGCTGGCTGTAGAAGTCAGGCTAATTCCCAGCAGCACCCGTCGAAAGAACATGTCGGCAGCCGCTACGCTCTTCTTCAGCGAGCAACTGAGCCATGCCTTTACTCCTGCCAAAAGGCTACGTGGAGATTTATAGCAGGGCTCAGATAAATGGAGATGAGTGGTTTTATTATCTATCTGAAGCCATGCAAATGCAGAATGTGGGTTATGAGGTGAGGGAGAAAGGCCTCATTCAGTGAGAGAGCAGAGTCAATTTGGGAAGTAAATAAAATGTTGGCACTGTCTCTTGTAGTTACAGTGAGGGAGGGGGAGGGCTATTCCCACCTGTGAACATGGTTTCCAGAACTGACAATGAAAGACTCCAGGGAAATGTAATTACAGAAGTGCGTTTAATGAGCAGAAGTCTCATCAGGCCAAAAGAAGGTCTTTCATTAAAACATGATGGAAATGACAAGACATAGTTTAACCCTTGGGACCCCTCTGATTATGGTTACAGTGTCTGTTGAAGTTAGTGAGGTTCACATAAAAAAAAAAAAAAAAAAAAATTAATGCCATCAGACTCTGAAAAATCAGAGAATCCATGGGGGAAAAAAAAGTAATTCTGCAAATTCCCTCCATTATAGATCAAGAGATGGCAGGTATGACCTATGCTTTCTCAAAGATGCAAATTGCCCATGCAGGAAGGCCTGGGAACTGAGAACAATCTCTGGCTGTTTGTCCAACACAAAGCAAGGTTCCCCAAGACTCACTGGAGGAGGAATGACATAGAGTCATAGAATTCTAGAATGGTTTAGGTTGGAAAAGACCTCAAAGATCATCCAGTTCCAACCCCCCGCCATAGGCAGAGACACCTCCTACTAGATCAGGACTCTCAAGGCCTCATCCAGCCTGGCCTTGAACACCTCCAGGGAGAGAGCAGCCACAACCTCCCTGGGCAACGTGTTCCAGTGTCTCGCCACCCTCACTGTGAAAAACTTCCTCCTAACATCCCGTTTAAATCTCCCCTCTGCCATTTTAAACCCATTACCCCTCATCCTGTCATAACAAGACCTTGTGAATAGTCCCTCCCCAGCCCTCCTGTAGGCCCCCCTTCAGATACTGAAAGTCTACTAAAAGGTCTCCTCGAAGCCTTCTCTTCTCCAGGCTGAAAAGCCCCAACTCTCTCAGCCTATCCCCATAGCAGAGGTGCTCCAGCCCTCTGATCATCTTCGTGGTCCTCCTCTGGACTCTCTCCAGCAGAAAGCCTTTGAATTCATGAGCAGATTCTTTTGTGGCTTTAGGGTGAGTGTCTGAAAACAGGATTACTTTTCAAAACCAGGATATGGAGAAGGAAAAAACCTGAAAGTTTATTCCTAGAAGCAAAACTTGTATATGTTGCCCAGTGACTCCATTAGGACCAGTCACACAAGTAGTCATGTGCATAGGTGTAAATCCCTGGCTAGATAAAAAGCAAGTTAAATATAGCATTTATTAGGGGGAAGAAACTGAGGTTAGCTTAATTTAAATTAATTTTGCATCTAGTTAAAGGGCAATAATACATATCTTCTGGCCATTTCACAAAAAGTCATCAGCAGGGTAGTAGTTTAAGAGATTCATATATTAATATCTAAGACATAAATAAAACATTTAAGGATTTTAATGAAATTAAGGCACAGCCAGGGACATGAATGGAGACTCTTGACTCTTGTTGACTTCAGGGAGTTGCTAATGCTCAGCACCCAGACTTTGGTGTGTGACAGGATCACACCCTCCAAAGGCAAAAGCCAATAAATAAATTGCCAGCTGAGTAGACACACAAATTATTCACTCATAGTAATGTAGTTAGCGTTGAAACTATTAGCAAAAATGCTCAGAATCTCTTAATCTTACACTCTTAAATGGAATCCTTAGAGCCAGCCATGAATTTGCTTTGCAAATTAGGAGGATTTGGCTCATAGATAATAAAGCTAAAATCATATGCAATCCATCCCTCTTCCTTAAGGCAGGAATGGTACATGTAAGCCCTTCCCACTGAAAACTTAGTGGTGGAGCATCTTCACCTTCCCCAGTTCTTTATTATAGAATCAGAGAATGGTTTAGTTTGGAAGAGACCTCAAAGATCATTCAGTTCCAACCCAACCCAACCAATCCAATTATCCTTACTGCTACAAAACTTTTTCCTGATCTAAATCTCCTTTGTTATCTACTTTTACCCTATACACCCTGGGCATAGAGAGCTGTACTTTCATTACACTCTGCAACAAGAGTCACTTGTATTTTCAGATTCCTTCAGGTTGAGAAAGCCTGTTACCATGCATCTTCCTTTTTGCCACTGTCCCAAAAGAGAAAAAAAGTAATTTAGAGGAGCCTGGACATTTATATACAAAATTTCTTTTCACAGTCAGTAATAAATGAAGAACAGTAGGAATGGACTGATCTATATCTTTATGACTCTATTCTAGTCTCTGCTCTAAGATGACTTCATTGACCTCCATAAGATTTGACCACAGAATATTGTCCTGTGACTCTTCACTCGTTTGATGTCCTGCTATCCTTGTGTCCTCACACACCAGTGTAATCATGTCTGTTCACAATGGATACAGATCTGGGGAACTTTCAGTACTACAGAGCCACTGCTTCCCATGTTTGCTGCTTTTGCATCTGCCCTAGCTCAGCCTTTAAGGCAAATATCAGAAATAAGGTTGGGCAGATTTGGGTTTGGCTCAGCACTTGCCTGCTGGGCACTATCTGAACTCCAGTATTTGATCACTTAGCAACACAAAGCAAACAGATATTACTGGTGCACAATCAAACCTGGTTTAACCATTTGCAATGAGTTGCTAACAAAAGCAATCTGCTGACGGAATGGAACTCTACTCGTCACTAATTGCATTTCTCACAAGCATTGTTGAATGTTCAGCTACAAAGAAGCTTGCATTATTCTGTTCTATATGACCTATTTTCTCATTCTTTCCCCCTCCCTTTGCATGTATCTACTAGAAGATTTTAATCTACACAGGCGAGACTGAAAATCCTCAAATGTTAAAAAAAAAGATTTAAATAAAACCCAGAATCCATCCAATTTATGAAAAGGTAACAATGTTTTGAAATACTGCAAAGTCTATATTTTACAAGCTAATCCTGTCTCTGTAAGCTAATTTACAACCATACTTGCCTGCCTGCTTTTCTGCTGAGACTAAGAAAAAAGAAAACCACCCAAGGTAGAGTGGAAATTCTAGCAAGAAGAGATCCTGCGTATTGATTTGCATAGGTTACTGAAGCACTGATATTTTTAATTACTCTCCCCTAGACTGACCTGATTCATTATGATTAGCTCTGAAAAAAGCACATGATGACACCAAGTATTCTTCAGAAGCAAGAGAACTGTCCCAGGTTGAGAATTATGGGGTTAAAACTCCTCTAGAGACTATGAGGAGAATGTTATTCAATTCCATAATTCTGCTATCTCCTCATAAGCTCACCTCAAGGGCAGTTTGCTCTCCTTTTCCTCCACCTCCAGCCGTGTTTGGGTATGTAAGTGGGTAGGACTGTTTTGGGGCCTAAAGAAATGGCAAAAGCATTGGCGGGGGAGAGGACTTGGAGCACAGGGATTTGTAGATTTATTTATGGGTGGGAATAAATTCATGGGGTTGCTATAACTTTCACATCTGCTTTGTAACTCTTTCCTGTATTTCTCTATCTAAAACACAATTCTGTTATTTTTCTCCAATTTATATAAGAGTTTTCATTCTGTCGGTGATAAAACCACCACAAGAACAAACAACATTTGTTAGCATGTGTAA
This sequence comes from Psilopogon haemacephalus, assembly GCA_013396835.1. Lineage (NCBI taxonomy): Eukaryota > Metazoa > Chordata > Aves > Piciformes > Megalaimidae > Psilopogon > Psilopogon haemacephalus. The sequence goes on along the minus strand of VWZI01017683.1, from coordinate 202,846 downwards.
TTTTTACGAGCTCTGAGGACCCAGAATACTGCCCAACAGCCTGCTTCAGTGTTGATACCTCTAGAGCATCCACTGTCTCCCTTGTGCAGCACCATGTATGCACTGAAATTGCCCTGTTCCACTCTGGTGTACCACAAGGTGTTGACATGGAGTAGGGCAGGTCAACTGGCCCCCCTGAGCTGTTGGACCAAGCCCATTCCCAGTGCCTCGGGACAAGCACTGGCACATGTTGCTCAGTTTCTTGTTAGTAGAACAATACTTAAAGACCTCAAAGGAGAATAAAGGTTCTTTTATCTAGATATTATATGGGCACATAGAAAAATACAGATTCTGTCTCAAACAGGCAAAAAGAGAGGAGTTAGTGTCTGTGCTTCATTACAGGGAACTGACATATAGCCCAGAGCAGCAAAGAGAACCTGGAACTATTGCTAATATAGACCTACCCTTTCAAGTGTGTTTCCCTTCCTTATTATGCCTACTAAGTGACTGAGTAATTTCCCCCCACTTCTCTGGTCCGAAGCCCACACCAGCTGCTAAGGATGTTGCTTCTACAGGAAGGAAAGAAGAGCACTGGTTTTCATCCATGTCAAAGACTTTTATTTGAGGATAATTGTATAACAAGTGAGGGACAGAGCCCAAACACTATCAGATTGTTGCTGACTCCCCTTTGGTTGCTTGGTTGTTTGGTTGTTGGTTCATCAATCTGACAGTGTGGAACAGGGACTTATAACTTCAGAAAGCATTAACCAGCATGATTTACCACCTTGGGGCTAGCACCAGTGCAGCCATCCTCCACAATAGGACTAATAGCTATGCAAAGGAGGTAGTGACACCAAGGAATTAATTTACTTATATGAATTATTGGTATAAAGAAACTCCTGCATTGCTGAGGGCCTGAGATGAGAACCAGAAGCATAATGACAGCTCCTCTCTTGCTCCCCAAGGGTGTCACGTCTGCATGCCCAGCACTCACACTACTGTTTCTGCAATGAAAGCACAACCCTGGATTGTCATTTGCCAGCAGCTGTCTTATGTGGATATGCTTGGCTTGATCACTTGTACAGTCAACCTAAGAATAGCTTCCTCTCTAACATCTGATTTATCTTAAAGGCTAAAAATAAAACGATCAGAGCCTGGATATAAAAGAGCAAACTGCTGAACACTGCACTGCATGCATCTATGTTTAATGAAGGAAAATTTCACTTTACAAGGGGCACAAGTTATTTGTGTCAACTGTATTTGGCCTCAAGATCAGTATCTAAGCTGCCACTTCTTGGTCTGACAGCTAAATGACTTTTCACATTACAGAATGCTTCAGTGCTCTGATCATCCTAGGCAATTCAGCTTTTATCCTGAGCCTAGTTGCCTTGCAGTCCATGACTACTTTAACTCCTCAGACAATTTCCAAGGAGGATGTAGGTGCCATCTCAGCCAGGACCATGCTCAGCCAGCTTTTTGAATGCAAGCACACAGCTCTGGGCAAGTGTTTGGCCATGTCCTTGACCCTGGTGGCAACATATCTTGGCTGGTGTTAGGTGTAGCTTGAGACTCCTGGGACCATATCAGACAGCTTAAGAAAGATGCTTTGCTTAGATATACAAAGGTCATGATGTTTCCTTTCAAGAACAGTGTGGACAGTCCAGTTTAGGCTTTCCAGTCGGTTTCCCTGCACTGCCAATGGAGACAAGTAGTGACAATACTTAGCCCAGATGACTGGAATAGAGGCTATAAATAGCACTCTGCCTTCAATAAGCATTGCTCTTGCATTGAATCCTCACAGGACATGGTGCCACTTGCAAAATAGATTCTTTTTTTTTTTTTTTTTGCTTTTGAGAAACAACTAAATGAATAATCCTGAAAAAGAAAATCAATGGAAAATCATATATGATCAGCATTTTGCTCCAGATAATCCAGTTGAAGGATTCACTAACCAAGATGAAATGCTGAAATCAAAATAATTTTATTGTTTTGTCTTTTGCCACACACAACAGACCTGTCTCTGTTTTGCCTGATCACCTGTCACCTTAACAAGGTATTTTTCATTATTTTAAAAAAACATGGAGTGTGCTGAAGACAGATATGAATTAGCATGTGTACTGATCAACATGATTAAAGTCAAAGCTTCAACCAATTACTAGGAGATACAGCACAAAAATCTGAGTCTTCAGGGCAGAGGATGGATATCAGTGCCAGGCTCCTGATGAAACCTGGTCCGGCAATGTATTCTATAACAGAAATTACATCAGAAGTGGAGGAGAACCCTAAAGGACAGTCAGCAACGCAAGGCAGCGATACAACACAGCCCAACATCAGTTCAAGCTATAATGCTATAAGACAGATTTGGAAATGTATTTGTCCTCAGACTACAGCAGAGAGGAACCTGATACTTTGGGATCTGATGCTGAAGACTTGTTGTCAGCAGGCAGAGGTCCTAACACCTGCGATACCTTGCAATCAAGGCAATCAATCCACTTTTTTGCCCCACCAATCTACAATTCTCATCTTACCATATCCTCAAGATAAAACTTCTACACATTTGCTACCCTTGATCAGAACCAGTAAGACTGTTGAGGGTGGGAGAAGGGAATTCTCATCATCTCCACTTCATGCTGAAGGCATCAGGGAGTGATTTTACAGGTATCACATGATGCATGTGTCAATGCTGGGACCTAGATGTACTTCTGAGTCCCAGCCTGATGTCCCTAGACAAGATCTGGAGGTCTGGTTGCCTCCCTTAAAATNCTTCCCCCCTTCCCCCCTTTCTTCCTCTTTCTCTCTTCTTAATTACATTTGATTTTTCTTCAGAAGAGAATTCTTTTCTATGGTCATATTTTTATGGGAATTTTAATGAGTCACTTGGCATGACATTAATCACTGAAGATTTAAAGTGTCTTCAAATTGTATTTTTCTTCCTCTTGAATGCCAGCAACACATTTTTGTTTACAGTGAAATGCTAGGAAAAAAAAAATCCTTCAGCCTATTTTCCTCAGCACTAATTGGGGGTTTATTACTGCTTCATTTGCTTACAATTGAATCAAACAAAAACCTCCATCCCTTTTTCATGGTGCTGCTAATTGAATTGAGTAGTTTATAATGATATTACTGTATGTACATAAATGAACATTTTAAAAATAAATAAATTAACATTAAAAATATTTCTCTAAGGACAGAGAATAAGCAGTTTGTTGTATACTTTTCAGAAGGAGATTTTAATGCTATTCTCAAATAAATGCTTACAGCTCATTTCTGCACTCAGACTAACACAGACACCAACCAAAGACAGCACTGTTAGAATGGTCTGAGGACAGAATTTTCCAGAGAACCAAGGAGAATGGAGCATCTATTTGCAAGGGGATTCTGTTGGCATTTTGATACATAATTTCCTTGAATCCTAGGGAACAATACAGAGATCAGTGCCTGCTGGATGCTGCACTGCATTTGACATTACAGGTGGCTGCTGTGAACAGATGCAGAAGGATTCAGAGGCTTTAGCTTGCCACTTCAACACTCCCCATTTGTTATAAACTCAAAACTTGTTTTGCAAAAAGTTGCTATTTAACCTGCCAACATTACCAAAAAAAAAAACCCATTTGTTGCATCTGTGTCCAGTTCTGGGCCCCTTAATTTAAGAAAGATATTGAGGTGCTTGAATGTGTCCAGAGAAGGACACCAAGGCTGGTGAGGGGGCTGGAGCGCAGCCCTGTGAGGAGTAGCTGAGGGAGCAGGAGGTGTGCAGCCAGGAGAAGAGGAGGCTCAGGGGAGACCTCATTGCTCTCTACAACTACCTGAAGGGAGGTTGTAGTCAGCAAGGGGATTGGTCTCTTCTCCCAGGCAGCCAATGACAGAACAAGAGGACACAGTCTCAAATTGTGCCTGGGCATGTTTAGACTGGATTTTAGGAAGAAATTCTTCATGGAAAGAGTGATTGGCATTGGAATGGGCTGCCCAGGGAGGTGACGGAGGTGTTTAAAAAGAGGCTGGATGAGGCACTTAGTATCATGTTTTAGTTAATTAGAAGGGCTAGGTGATAGGTTGGACTCAATTATCTTAGAGGTCTTCTCCAACCTGGTTAATTCTGTGATTCTGTGACCATTTGTAAAGACTGTTTTATATGGTTTCATCCATGTAGCCCCAAAAGAGCATGTTTCTTCTTCATTCACATCAAAATTATCCATTGATGCTGATGTCCCAGGATCCACTTTAGAATGTTAGTTTTTGTTCGGTTTTTTTTGTCAGCTTTTGGTCTGTTTTATTTTTGGTGGTTTGGGGTGGGGGGGAGAGGGGGGGGGAATTTTAATTCTTTTGATCTTCAAACTTTTTTTTTCTTTTCAGCTAATGTGTTTTGCTCAATTCATGGAGATTATTTAATCCCTACCTAACTCTACTCTTGATTGGATTATTTTACACAGCTACATTAGAGCAGGTATCTGATAAATAGATCACCCCCTTATGAGTGAGAAATTGTGCCCATGTTCAGCTTTTTATTTTGCATAACACTTCTTGCAGTAAAATTCTGTTTACAAACATAACTGCACTGCAGTTATTTCATGGACAGTCAGTGCCAAAGTATACACTCATATAATATCTTTTAAATCCCAAGGACTCCAAGAATGGCAAGAGGAATACTTGAAGTATACAACCACACACATTAAACTGAAGAGGAAGCAAACAGCTGAAGAAAAGGCAAGAGAGAATAGAATTGTGAATGGGTTGGAGAAAATTAATTGTATATATTTATTTTCTGTTTCTCATCATAATATAATGAAAAACACCGACTGAAGGAACAAGTGAAGCCACATTTTTAGAAAGTGCCTATCACCACAGTGCCACCGTGTTGCCACAGGACATAGCAGTAACTGAAAGTGGGAAACAGTCCATTAGAGGGTTAAGCACATATGCAGCAGACATGTGAATCTGGTAAGCACAATGGGCTTGATCAAGTCTTTGCCTCAGTCAAGTTATTGACACCGAGAGAGAAAGACTCCTTCGGCCCTAACTGTGTTTGAAATACCCTTTCTCTGGACTTCCCTAGAGCCATGAACCAGGAAGCCTTTCACTGTGGTAGTTCTTAGGTGCACTCTCATGTAGCCTTTATCCTCAAACAGAATAGAACAAAGGCACACTCCTGAAGTTTATTTAAATACAGAGGTTTTAGGTCAGTAACTATTTAATGCTGGATTCATCAGAAGTTGAGTGTTGGATTGGGCTTGTTGTTTTCTGTTTTACACGGGGTGGGGGGGGGTGTTAGATTTTTTGTTTGATTATTTTTTATAGTTGTGTGTGTGTGTGGTTCATTTGTTTGCTTGTTTTTTAATGGTGCAGCATATTTGTCAAAATGCACCTTGAATATAAATGGAAAAGTCTTCTTAAATAAATTACAAGAGGATTAGCTTCATTGAGCCTGTTTGCAATTTACTGTGGAATTGCTGGCAGAGCAAACATATTGGTGACACTTTACATTTCACAGGAACAGTGATCTAAATAAGATGCAATACACTACATCACTGAATTTTTATGTGCTTACCTGTATTGCATAATAAAGCATGAGTTATGACATGAGTGTCCTTATGTGCAGTGGTTAATAGTCACTCATGTCAATTTTAATAACATGCTGCATAGAAAGATGCTGCTTGAGTGTTTTTAAAAATAGAGTATGTTTAACACAATGTTCATATATTAATCCCCTAGAAGCTTGACACTAACTTATTACTAGCTTTTTTTGCCTTGGGTACATACACAAATTGTTGTTTTGTTATTGTGAGGCTGCTCATCATAAGTGCAGTACTGCAGGCATTAAGACTTTTTTATATCTTCACTGAAACATTTATTTAAAAGCAATTATGCACATCTATATTTCAGAGCAGTTGTGAGAAGCAAAGTAGTTATGCTGCAGGATAAAGGCTGCTCCTTTTGTCCTGATTTCATCCTGTCTAACAGTAGGCACCTAAATACCTCTGCTTAGGGAGCAACTGTGCTGAAATCCCTCTCTTGATGGTGGTAAGATCTGGATGCATCACCTTCTTCATATCTCAGCCAGACTGCATTGCTGATAGAAAACAGTTTATTATCTCTACTGAGTGAGAGGTGAAAACAGAGAAAGTGGGAAGGAGTAGATATGGGACCACTACACGCTTATTATACGCACTGTTCTCCCAGACCTATCCCTGGACTGATAGAAGACCAGGAGCAGCAGGCTTCTGTGACCTCTAACACAGGGTTTGGTTGTTGTAGGCAGTAGCAGCAATTTAAAGACTGCCACTTTGGAGCACCATTAGCAACTGCTGACAAGCTAACCTAACAAAAGCCAGGTTCTCTGCATGAGCTTCCACTGGAACATGCATACAAACTTTTAGTTTAAAGCTTGGATAATGAATCACAGAATATGTTTGGTTGGAAGAGATCTTCAAGACCATCTAGTTCAATCTTCAACCCAGCACTGCAAGGTCAATGTTAAAACATGTCCCTGTGTGCCAGGTCCACATACTGTTTAAATACCTTTAAATACATTTAAATATGTTTAAATACATCACTTTACCAAAGCTGCAAAACTAAGTTCAAGGAACTGACTACACAGACTATTCCTTAGTCTCTCTCCAACTGAAAATACTAGGCTATAACTTCTTAGTGAGTTCCTTTCAGGCCCATAACTGATGCAAAATTAACCTGTGCATTAATCACTCCAGTCTAACAATGAGAGAGATCATAATAAACGCTATGTGAATATTTGTTGTCTGGAGTATACAGCTCCCAGATATTAAGTCAACCTTTTGCTAAAACCTCTGGCCTGACCACAGGACCTGGGCTCAATTATAAACATTTGGTATGACTTGGATTAAATCAGAATGAACAGACATGCCTTGTCAGCTAACTCGATTTTTACCTCAAAATGACTGCATAAAAACACACTGTTTGTTCAGACATTGGGTTCTGCTTGGAGCCATTGCAGGTGGCTGGCACTGTGAGGTGCCAGCAACTGGCAGGCATCATTTTATTTTTTTGTTTGTAATTCATAGCAGAAATCAAAATCCACAGCCTTGCTAGTTCCTAGGTACCAGACAGCTGCATGCAGACATAGCTGCCTTCACTTCTTTACTCAGACAGTAGCCAGAGAACACTCTCCCATGGTGCACTGTAAGCAGTCTGAGGTTCAATATGATCTCAAATCCCTCTGCAAAATATTGCTTCCAGAAAAAAAAACAATCCCCATGCCTAAAGACCAAATTGAAGATGCCATTAGTGCAGTCAGAATTGGAACCATCTGCTTACTAAAGTTTAGGGCTTTGTCCCTTCCCTTCCCTTCCCTTCCCTTCCCTTCCCTTCCCTTCCCTTCCCTTCTTTCTATTCTATTCTATTCTATTCTATTCTATTCTATTCTATTCTATTCTATTCTATTCTATTCTATTCTATTCTATTCTATTCTATTCTATTCTATGCTATGCTATGCTATGCTATGCTATGCTATGCTATGCTATGCTATGCTATGCTATTCTCAACTTCAAAATATTTTCCCTTACACCCATGCATCTAGGCACCCCTTTCTGGGAACTCTGCAGCTCTCCTATCCTTCCATAAAGAACTATTTCTCCTTGATTTCATCATCTCACATGATCCCCACTTTGATGGCCCCTATTCTTGTACAGAACAAGAGGATGATAAACCGGTCCCTGTGTTACCTACCCTTTATACATTTTATACATATACTCTTTCATACAGTTAAACCACTCATTGTGAACACAGGGATGCAAATGCAATTGACACATGTAGAGGGTGTTATAGTCCTCATGGCACAGCAGCATGAAACCACCAGCAGTTGCTCACTGCCTTTAGCAAGGTACAGGCATGACACTTTAGCTCTGAATCAGAGCAAGGTGCCAAATGGCTGTCTGGTGGGAAGGATGGTGTGCACCTCTGAAAGAGTCCTGCTTCTGCTCAGTTAACATAGGAGAGCGGGGTGAAAGACTTGTGGTACCAATGAGGAGATACATTTAGAAACCCAGAGGTGTGCTGCCAAGCTTGTGTTTTCTTGTAACTATGTGGAATCCCATTAGGCTCTTGTCTTTTGGGTTCAAGTGGAAATACCTTACAAACATCCTGCACCAAGGTGACAGGAGCCCAATTCCATGTGGTATTAGACAAGTGTCCATGTCTGGCACTGTCTGAAACTGGTGTTTCAGTGTCAGTTCCATAATGTATCCAAGGACGATATTGTACCAATATTAGAATCACAAATAGCCCCCCCAAAATCCTGTACTTTAGTTCCCTCAGAGATCACCTACATTGGCTTTTTCTTCTTCCCAACAAACTGAAATCTCTGGTGACACTCAAGATGGGGATCTATGTTCCTTCAAATTTAGTGAGGACAACAGTATTTCTTTTTTAATTTTGTTAGTGTTCTAAGTGACAAGTTTAGCTTCTATCTGTGGTGAGTTAAAAAGCCCTCTGACTATTATATTTAATCACGTGTTTGCCTAGCTATGACCACATCAGACTGCTGGCCAGTAGCCCAGCCTCACTAGCCTCAGCCTTTTTCCTCTCCAAAGGCACTCCAACTATCTGATTCTCTCCTTTCTTGCTTCAACCTCTCACTTTTTCTCCTTAAAATCCACATCATATCTATAAATGCAGCTCCAGAGGTGAACCTGAAACAAATGATCCATGCTCAAAGCAAGTGCATTTCTATATTTAGCCACAAATGCTTCTGTTGTGCTGCTGCAGAGTGTTTTTTGAAGAGCTGCACCTTCAAAGAGGTCTTCACAGAGCCACTGAGCTAGGAATTCTTGAAGCGGGGTTGTCTACAATTCAGTGTTGTTAAGCACATAACTTTTAAGCTTATAGCTGGAGGCAGAGCAGAGGGACTTTTGCATGGTTAGATATGTTTCTTTTCTTCCTAGAAATTGAAGAGAAGGAACACAGGGTGAAAAATTAATGCCAGAGCTAAAAAAAGCCCCAGCGTCTGCCTGTAATAGCACTCTCTCTGCTTCCCATATATCCCTGTTCAAACAAGCACTGAGACACATTTTATGCCCATTGCAATAACTGATACCTTAACAACCCTGTCTGAGTCTTTTTTTTTTCCTCACAATAGACACAAGTATTCATCCCCACCCTACTGTGTGCAATTGTGTTCTCCTTACCTGAAACTGCCCCTGACGCTTGTACTTGCTGAGGTCAGACCTTATACCCACTTCTGAATGATCTCATTGCTAGCACTGAATGAGTCCAGAGAAGCTACAGATGTTGGAAGAAATCTTCTTAATCCGTGTACCAGAGGGGACACTTTGCTGCAGTAGAATCATCAAATCAGCAAATTGTTCAGGTTAAAAAAGGCCTCCAAAATCACTGAGTCCAACTGTTAAACTAACTGCGCCAATTCCGCTGCTAAACCATATCACTAAGCACCACACCTACATAGTTTTTGAACACTTCCAGGGATGGTGATTTGACAAGAACATAAAATGTTTTAATTGTTTTGGTGCTAAACAGAAAATACACACTACATAGTTTTGGCCAATTCCATAAAAAGAGAGGGAAAAACTGGGCGATTTTTTTCTCCATCATATATCAGAGTTTTCAGTTCATTGTCCTTGACTTTGTTAAATCATTTTTTATCTTCCGTAGCCTTACTTTTATGCTTGGAATGAGGCCATATTTCTGAAATTCATGTAGATAAAGTTATTGAGCACACTTAGTATGAGGGGAAAGCATAATAGCAAACTATAAAAGAAGAAGGTCCGTTTATATGAGTTATGTCACTGTACTCATTCTGGAGGATGCTACCAGCTCTAGAGTATATTACATTGCCGAAGGTACTTCAGCCCACTCAAGGTCATGGAGCGCTTGTTCTCCTCCATCTTGTGTTGCTGCTCTGTTGAACTGGGCAGGGGCTGTTCTACTCTGACAGAAAGGGAATATAGCATTGAGTAGAACAGGACTGAATGTAGAAATATGTCATCACACCAACATTTAAAACAAAATTAATTTGGCTTGCAAGACAACACTTTTACCAAAGACAAATATATGTTAGACTAACCTGACACCTGAAACAACACAGTAACATTTTCTGTCAGTGTGGGGAAAGCAGTGAATATTGCTTCAGCAAAGTGTTCAACACTGTTCCAACAGCCTCTGCCTAGGCAAACTTACAAATTACAGAGTAGATGGATGGTCTGTGATGTAGGTAAGGGATTGGCTAAGATGCCCCACTCCAAGAGTGGTGATCAATGTTTATTACTCAGACCAAGCATCCTATCACAAGTGGAGACCTGAAGGGATCCATACCGAGCCCTATACCGTTCAATATTTCTATGAGTGATATGGATAATAGCATTAAATGGACCCCCACCAAGTCTGCTGTTGACACCAAGTGGCACGGTGAAGAGGGCACATCAGAAAAAAGAGCCATCTAACAAGAGAACTGGACAGGCTGGAACAGTGGGCAAGCAACAACTGTATGAAGTTTAACAAAGACAAGTGCAAAGCCTTCTAACTGGGATGAGATAATCAAGGACTCCAGTATAGGCTGTGACCTCTCCAACTGAGAACATCCTTAACAAAAGGGGCCTGGATGGCCTAGTGGACAACAAGCTGTGTGTCTGCAGTGTGCTTCAGCAGTGACAAAGGCAGATTGGATCCTGGACTGTATCTACAGGGTCACCATTAGCAGAGACAGAGATGTGACCATCCCACTCTATAGAGCACTTGTCAGGCCATATCTGCAGTGTTGTGTCTGATTCTGATCCCCACAACTCACAAAAATCACATGCAGACTGGAGAGGTTCCAAAGGTGGGGCACAAAAATCATCAAAGGGCTGGAGACTTATTTCTTTTGTCCCTTGAAAAGAGAAGACTCAAGAAAAACTTCATCACAGTATTGCAGTATTTGGAGAGTGGCTGTGAAGAAGGTGGAGTCTCTCTTTTAGAAGAAGCCACATGGAGAAGGCAAGGAGCTTCCTCATAAAACAGGTTGCTTCCTTGTGCAAGAGGTAGAAGTTGCATGAAGAGCACTTTCATCTCAGTATAAGAAACAAATTCTTTACAATGAGAACAGCCACTCCAGGATGTGTTGGGGGTTTTCAAGACAAGGTTACTAGACAGGGTGCTAGATAATCTCAGCTCATCTCCCTTTCCCCTAAAAGGTGATGATCTTTTGAGGTTCCTTCTGGCCTGAGCTGTTCTATGATTCCATGTTCTATGTTTCTTTGAAATGCATCGGAAGGACAGAGTCTAGTGTTTTAATAAGAGAATTCATCAATTTCACAGAGAATTCAACAAAATAAACATCTGTGGCCCCAAGGTTCATAATCAGCTTCAACTCTTAAGGAGGCATTTTCATCTCCACATCTCTAATACTGTTAGAAACTGCTTTAGATCACCAAACAACCTTGTTTGCAACAAAATTCTTATGTTCTTGACTTAGAACCCATGTCTTATTTTGTCACTTTTCCCACTAAGTTACATATGACACATATAGGTATAACACTGCCAAGAAATTAGACTTTTGGAGCTGGAATTAAAATATCCACAAAATTCCTGTGAGGCTTTAAGAAAATAACTTCTTCCTTCTTTCTCCACTAAGCCTAGGAGACCTTGCCTGGTACTCCATAATGCTGTAGTATCTAATTCCACCTACAGCTAGATTTTCTAGATACAATCTTTTGTATCTTGATATCACTTGATCTTTCTAGTACTCTGTACAAGTCTGAATCCTTCTCTACTTTGTGCAAATCATCCCTTGCCTTTACACAAGAGAGGAAAGAGTTAATTCAGTGTCTATCATCCATTCTGCACAATGGGTCTGCCTCAGTATAACAGACTGTGCAATGAGTACTGCCACACACACTATCTTTATCCTGTTGAAGGCACATTGCTGGACGGTGGCTACTGGTGTCTAACCTGGGATTTGGAAACATTACCCATGTATTTCACGCAGATATTACTGCAATTCTTCATGGCACTATTGGTTGATGTCCACAATCGTACCGGTTTACAGCCCCTGGGAAGCATTTCCCAGTTATTCCAGGAGATAAATCTTTCACTTTGCAAAAACTTTCCTGTATTTCTTCCTGTAAGAGGGCACAAAGCATCATTTTTAAATGCACCAGGATGGATCAGGGATCCTGTTATAGTTTTGACAGTTTTGTCACTGCACCTTGGTTATTCTTTTGAACAGACAACTCAGACAAAACAAACAGCCCATCTCTCATTGGTTGTGGTTCAGATCTGTCTTTACATGAATAGAAAGAGTAGGTTTCTATCCCATGCAGCATTATCTCTTGCCTTTTAAGTTCCAGAAGCACAAGATCATCTCCTCCACTTTGAAAACAGAATGCTTGGAAATACGTGAAGGCCACATACAAAGACTTCAGCTATGAGTACTCCTATGATTTAAATTCCCCTCTTGTTCATATTCAGATATTAATAAATCATAAATTTCTTAGCACAATTCCAAATGGAAGAAAGATCTGCCTCTTCAGATCTATGGACGTCTTTTTGGATCAGAGGAAAATCTGCCTGCAGAAAAACTTGCCTGAAACCTGCATGGCTCAAAAGCTCTTAATTGCTATGCACCTCATGCATAGAATTGCCTTCTGCTGAGAAGTACAAGGAGCACAGGCTGTATCTGTTTTGAAATCGTTAGATATTGCTTGCATTGTTCAAAAAGATTTTGTGACACGTCCATTTGCTCTGGTAATGATTTGTTGTTCTACTGGGTGTCATTAAGCTATTATTTGTAAAGTGTTTTGTGATGCATTGCATGAAAGCTGCTATGTAAGCTATTTTATGGGCTGTAGTGACACTTCAGGTATCAATAGGCAAAGATTAATGATGTTAATTATTCAATAAAATTGTTCCTTTCTATAGGTCCTTTGTTTAGAGGGAGGGGTGAATTAAAATGAGTGAGTGGATGTTGTATATAATAGGTGTAATCTTTCCTTCTGATGGAATATACGAGAGAAGATCGAAGAACATGAAAAATACCTCCAAATACGATAGTGAATGTGGCTACCATATGTCATGTAAATTACTCTATAAAATAGGACTGTACAAGCCACAGAGCAAAACTAATACATAAAATAATCCATTTCCTAAGTATGGGAGGAAAAAAAGGGTAAAAAATCCCCATCCTTTATCATCTTCACCACCAACTTTAACCTACAGCAGATTTGCTGAGGTGGACTGTACTATTTTTTTTACTGCAAAGGTTTTCAGTAGAAAGCACATGTTTACTGAGCACAGCATTCTTCAGATCAATCTGCTGGAAATAGTGTTATCTCAGTGACGAGAATAAAGCTACTGAGTTAAAAAAAAAACTTCAAGACATTTCCTCTCTCTGGGACAGGGGTACTCTCTCCAGGACCAACAGGATGTTTTAATGCACAATCCTAGACAATTCTTGTGTTTCTTGCTTCGTGGTCTTCATCATTTTGACTTGGCTTTTGTAATATCTGCCAGTTAGCCCAGATTTTAGGTCTCTTTTTGGGAGCTTCTGCCAACCATGGCCTAATAACAATATGGAACACCGATATGGTGCCTCTGTGTTAAGTTACAGCTGCATGAGGTCAAGTCCACCTTTATAAATTCTCTTAGCCCTGTCTAAGCTCCACCTCACACACAGTTTTATTGCTGCGAACAATGTTACGTGGCACAGAATATCCCTTTGTTCATCTGGGGTCAGATTTTTGTGTGCTCCCAGCCTTCTCACTTATGGGGCAATATGAGGAGGAGAAAAAGCCTTAAGGTTGTGTAAGAACTGCTTAGCAATAACTGAAAGCGTATTATCAACAATGTTTTCATCACAAATCCAAACCATAGTCACATAAAAGTTACTTTGAAAACGTTTAACTCTATTCCACCCAAAACCTGTACAATAAAGCAGATACTTTAAAAAACATATTTAGATGATTTAGCATTTGGATCTCAATATTTGGCAATTCATTTTAAAGAGTCTTGCCAGAAAATTTACCTGCTTTTATAGTCCTTTTCAACACGGAGTGAGTTTTTTATATATTGTTTCCTTATGTAATAAAGTAAGCATAGATCCCACACTGAATCAACAATCTCCTTTGTGTTCCCATTCACCTGTGGGAGGGTTTTCTCCCCGTGACCTCTTTTAGGACAAGTGAATCTGCTCATAGTGGGGTGGAGGTCAGTCTCTTCTCTCTTGTAACAAGTGATAGGATGTGAGGAAATGGGCATAAGAGAGATCTAAATTGGACATTAGAAGAATTAGATGAAATGTCTTCACTGTAAGAGCTATTACGCACTGGAATAGGCTCCAGTGTTGGCGGGAGCTTGTTGAATCCCTATTCCAGAAGGCGTTTAAAAGACATATAGATGTGTGTAGTGGGTTTGCAGTGACCTGCACCCCCACCTTTTGATACCCCATCTAAAACTCAGAAAAACACACTGGAAGTTAATAAATGAAGCTTTATATTTACAGCAATGCAAATATACAAGCAAATATTTACAAGATATAACAGATATTTACAGAAATATACAGTAAAAAGGGAATACAGACACCACACCCCTCCTGGAGACCAAAATCCCCAAAAGAGGGAAACCAAACCCCCCTACTACCTTTCCCCCCTTCCCCCAGCTTTATCTCACCACTTGATGATGCTGCAGATAAGCTGAAGGTCAGAGAGATTTAGTGGTAGGAGAAGAAATTAGTGGTTTTAGTGATTTAAATCTGAATTAATTCAAAGGCAGAGAGACAAAGAAAAACGCTGCTGAAGCCTGCATGGACCCAGAGCAGACTGGCCCCGCAAGCAGACTGGCTTATCTGGATGTTTTGAGAACATTCTCAAAACAAGTTTGTTTTTTTTTTCTGTCTCAGTGAAACTTGGTGAAGTGACACTGTAGGTTTAACTCTCTCTCAGTCAATAGTCTAATTTCTCACTCAAATTCTCCAATTAGCTCAAACCAACACAATGTGGCATTTCTGGACATGGTGTAGTGGGCCTAGTGGTATTGGGTGGACAACTGGTCTTGACTTTAGTGATCTTTTCCAAGCCTAGTGATTCTATGATTCTGAAAGATGCATAGACATGGTACTAAGGCACCAGATTGGTAGTTACTGTAACTGTTGGACTCAACGATCTTAAAGGTCTTTTCCAGCCAAAGCAATTCGACGATTCTATAAAGGATAAAAAACTTCCAGAAATAAGTGGAAACCCCCCTTCCTGCTAGTGCTTTACCCCACCCAGCTAAAGTCCTCTGCAGAAGAGAGATGTTTGTGGAAGGCCCTGGTTGTGATAGCTGCTATATCATGTCACAGACTAGATTTTGGGAGATGGATTGAGGTGATAAGGATGATCATTTTTCATATCAGCCTTATATCACCCATAGTTTTCCTCTTTCCTGCTAAGTTCCCTAGGTAGTGTTTGATACACCCAATGACAGCAACTGGAAGCATCAGCTTGCAGCAAATCTCAAACTCTTTTACCTCAGAAAATGCTTTCAGCAGAGACACGTGTTTCCATACAGCCTGACTTTCAACTTTGTCTGTTGCTTACCCCCTCCTTCCTAAGCATGTTTAAGTGTGTCTGCATTTGAGTGCTGTTGAGAATGATTCATTCACATTGCTGTTCTGACTAAACCCTAGACAAGACAGAACAACTTACAGAGCTGACAAATCCAGCAAGAGCACGGAGTGAAACTCCCACTTCCTTTCTGTAGGCTTCAGACGAGAAAAGCAAATGCTGCTTTGTAAGGTATCCAGTCTAAAGCATGACCTCTGTGTCTGTGAAGTTCCACATTTCTTGCCTCCTACTATGGCAGAAAAAAATAATAGCCGAAGCTAAGGGAGGTACAGGGGGATGACACGAATGATTAATTGCCAGTCTTGCTCTGCCCAGCAGTTGTGGGCTTGACTCGGATATCTCTGCTGCTCTTTGGAAACTAAGACAACTCATATCTTGTGGCTGCAGGGCCATGGACCAAAGCATGACCTGGTTACTAATACAACCGGATAATTATTCCCTGATGGTTAGTGTGTATTCATTATAATGTGTATCTGATGCAAAATGTTCATTTTAATTGTGTTTTCTCCTCCCTACACACACTTAACTCCCATTGACAGAGAGTTCAGAACATACCCCCTCGGCTTTCACATATTAGCAAGTGTTACAAGGATTATTCTGGTTGGGGAAGGTTTTGGGTGCTCTGCAATGATGTGTCTGACTCATCCTCTATTGTAGGAAGTAGGGAGGGTTATTTTCACAGTGTTAATATTAAAAAAAAAAAGTGTGGAAAATGTAACGATTCAAAGAGGTGCCTTCTGTGGAAAAAAATCACTGTTAATTAGGTGGTATGTGGGTGTCATCTGGGTCTCTGTAAACTATAGGTCATGCCAATATTTGAATCCTCTGAAGATTTTAGTGCAATTAGGGAGAAATAATTAGCATTTCACCTTTCACGGGGAAATTGTGATTAACTATGAGCTAACCTTTTTAAATGATTTTCAGGTTTTCTAGAATTGCCAAGTTCCTTTCTGCTTTCAAAGCTATGTGCATAATGACAACCAGAGGGCATGTAGAAGTCTCCTTGACTATCACAAAGGGTCTCCTCTCTATTCCAAACAATTACTGTCATCACCTTTTTATGTTGAAACACCGTCTTTACCTACCTGAGGTCTGGACCACATTGTACTAAGTTCTGCATCTCAGTACAGAAAGACACAGTTCCCTGTCTAACCGAAATGAAAACTGGCAAAGAAAAAAGCATTAACTGTTTTCTAAAGAATTTCTTCACATAATAAAGCAGACTCAGGACTACAGGACTGGAGCTTTCAGACTGACACCACTTCTTTTCCTGTCCAGAAACGTCAATAAATATCTAACATTCTTCTTAGGGGGTTTCAGAGAAACAAATGCCAGGATGTCACACTACTTCTTCTCAAATGGAGATATACAGTCCACAGAGAAGTAATGAGTACAGCCGGTGACAGCTATGTGAGTAAACTCTAAACCAGGTAACATAAGTATTAATTACAGCGCAGTTATAACACATTTCCCTTGAGACTCTGGACACATCTTGTGCTAAGCGTCTTGATGCCATTTAATTAAAAGCTGTTTCAGGTATGTGCCTGAGAGCTGCAGCCACACTTCTGATTGACATGGAATCTTACTCATAATATGAAGTATTTCTATTGTTGTTATTGATATTCTCTTGCTATTGATTAGCTATGTGCAAATTGAACCATGCTCAGCTGAGATATTTTTTGGGCCTGCTACTCTCTGCAGCAGTATTTATCCTTGTGCTTGTGTTGTGGCCATTACTGTCTTGTGGTCAGGTATAGACTTCATGTCTGTAATAAAAATTCCCTAAATTTGGCAGGTTTCTTCTTCCTATGGGAAGAGTACAGTGAGGTCATTTTCACTGAAGGATATCTTCCTTTTTTGCCCTTTCATTCAAATTAACAGGAGTTTAACCTCCAAGAATATCTGTATAGCCATGCAAGGGGGTACATCCAAGATACAGACAAGAGACCAGAGTTATCTGGTCTCACTGATAGACCCTAGAATATTCATTCTATTAGAGCCACAGCACCAGATCTCCCCACATCTTAAACAAGATTCTTATAAGACCATTGTATATATCTTATATTACAGGGTAAGGGTCTCCTGAAGCTCCGAAGCATTGCTGTATTACTGAGAAGCACTCGTTGCAGACCCATGTAGCAGTCCCTTCACATCCTAATGGAAGAGAAGGTTCTGTCTTCTGATCTGATGTGTAAAGTCAACAAATTCCCAAGACCTGTACTTATCCCAAAGCAGGATGTAAACTGCTAGGCTAGATCATTCTGTGAGAAAATTATACTGCCCTGTCCGTGCTGTGTCATGGTTCTCCACAGCTACATGGAGAGCAACTGCGTAATTCACAGGGTCATGTTTTCGTTAGGAACATGTGCATCTGGGTTCCCAAAGGCTTTTGGTGTATTGGTGTTAAATAGGACAGAGCACAGCCTCAGTATTTTTCATTCCCTGATGTCTTCACTGCTTTTCTGGATGACTGTGGAGTGTCCTCTTAGGAGTGCTCCAAGACACTTTGCTGTGTGGCATTTCAGCTGCTGCCAAACATCAGAATAAGGCATGCCCTGAATCGCAGTGGGGACCTGCAGCCATCTCCTGTCCAACTCCCTCTGTAGGTACTGTGGACCATATGTTGTCTCTGGCAGGTTGCAACCAGCAACACTAAACGTAGGTGCTGGCAGTGTTCCTCCTGTTCTCCCTGAAACGCCAGAGATACAAGAGGAATTGCCAGCCAGTGACAAGCAGGAAGTTCGGCCAAGAGCCATCTGTCCATGCTTCCTCTCTGCCAGTACTGTTGCTGATGCCCAGCAAGTTCCTGCAAGCCTGAAGAATGAGCACACATCAAAAATATAGTGCTCAGGAGGAAACACAAGAAGACTGTGACTTTCACCTTTAGAAAAAGAGATATGCATGTGAGAGGAAATTAGGGAGAAGAGGAAGAACAGCACGACCACCAGCCTTGCTGGAACAGAGCAGTGTGTCACCGTATGTGCACGCTTCAGGGCCTCAGGGATACTGTGCTTGGGAGGAGATATCTTCATTCAATAAATTAATAATGGCAATGCAGATAAAGACTGTGCTTTAATTACTCACATTAAAAGCTCGGTAGAGTGAGGCAAGGGACGAAGGTGATGTGGCAAATTCTGCTAGCCTACCTAGTTTAGACACAAAATTGCCTAAAACACCCACATTGTTAGACCTCTCATCTATGTGAGAGGGCACCCATGTGCATGCCATAGGCTGGGAAAGTGCTGTGGGAAGTTTTGCAGGTTATGCTGGGAAACAGCTGTCAGCTCCTATACACTAAATCCCTCCCTAAGATAGATGCATATAGGCAAATGAGTGCCCCAGCAGTCTGAAACCCTATCTTCAATGTCAGATTGATGTACATCTCCAAATAGTCATATCCGTGAGAGCAGAAGCTTCAGATAGGTAAGCATCATTGAAGGAAAAATGGAAGAGGAAATTTTCCATGTGCTCCATGATGACAGGGCAAACCAAATCACCACCAGAGAAGCAGTCAGTGATGGAGACACACAGAGCTGAGGCCAGCTCCATGGAGGATTTTTCCAGAACTCATCTTCTTTTTCTCTGCGTACAGCTTCTGTGTGTTTATGAGGAAGCCTCTGAGTCATATGAGATCAAAAGTGTGACAATGGACCAAGCTGGTTGTAATTGTTTCCCAGGGACACTAGATGGAGAAACACCTTTAGAGATAGAGAGCATGTTAGGGGCTGTCTCACCAGACTTACAGGAAAAAACGGAGAGCAAGTGCCCTCAGCTCCGTTATTGATGCTGTTGGCTTTAAGTTTTGCTTGAAAGCTTTCTGTTTTAGGATCCCATTACAGCTCTATCCAGGCCATTAGTTAATTAAGTTATGCCACCAGAGTATGTCAAAGCTTGGATATGTTGTTACTTACTGTCAGCTCTCTCAGGCTCCCTCCCACCTCTGTCCTTCAACCCCTCACCACTGCCACATTTGGAAAATACAGTGAAAAACAAGACCCTGAGTGGATCAGAGGAGCTGAGTTTTCCTTGATGATCACAACTTCCCTGTGCTAAGTACATCAAATTTCTATTTCCACACAAATGTGGAGCCCACAGATTTCAGAAGCCAAAAGCATCATCAGAAGTCATTACTTTATTTTTGTCCCTACAAGTGAGCCTCTGCCTCCCCCATGAAAGACCTCCTAGGGTATGACTTACGTACAAGAGGAACTTTCAATATGGAGCAGCCAAGCCATCCGTGCCATATATACAGTTCTTGCTTGAGCTCTCGGGTGTCTCTTGGTGTCTGAGCTAGCAGAACTCAAAATAACTCCAAAAATGGAAGCAACTGACCCAGGCTGATGTCTCTGCACATAATGAACAGAGTATTTTATCATAGTAGCATACTAATAACCAAGAACTTTATTCTATCCTGTTTTAACACTGCGCTGTATGGCTGCACCAGTCTGGCTCTTAATTTCCATACTTCACACTGCACAGCCCCATACTAGTTTAATGGCCCTAATGTGCTTGTTGCTAGTGCTGTAGATCAGTGACTGATTCTCTCAGTGACAGCCTGATAATTAAAGTGTAAAAGAGAATTATCTTTATCTATATGTAAATTCTGCAGAAGATACTGCAGGTCTCAGAAGATTCTCTGGACAAATCCTTTAAAAGAAGTGAATTGAAGTACTCTGATGCACTCGTTGCTATGTGGGAAAGTGTCACAGGCTGGAGATTCAAGACAGACTAAGAAATCAGGTCTGATTCTTACCATAAGTTGCACTCAAACAATTGCTTTCCATGGAGTCAGCTGTGGAGGGTTACCAATATCAGATCAGTATTAGAACAAGATCAAGTTACTTCAAGCAAATAAAAGTTTTTACTACAAAGAAGAACAGAGTCAATACAAATGATGAGTCTTGTACCTAGCATAGGTAAAATTTTACTTTTAGTGTCAAGGGCTTGAGGGTGATCACATTCTTCCAGATCTTAAACAAGCCCACCGTATAAAGGTCTTTACCTGAGGATGGTAGTTCTAAGGCATGGAGTCTCATGCAATATTGAGTGCAAAGTTAACCCAGGCTGTGCACAGACTGGTACAGTCTCTGCTGCTGTTGGAAAACAAACCTTTTGAAAAAAATTATTAGGATTTGGGGAAAAAAAATCTCACTGATTGAAAGCAAAGTATAGAATGGCATTGTACAGACAGCTGGAGATCTTACAAGTTTGGAGCAGAACTGATGACAGGGGACAATGTGTTGTATTTGAAGTGCTCCCTTTCAGAATGTGTAAGAACTCAGACATTTACTTATCAGATTCTCTGAGTGCATTTTTAGCCTCACTGACAAAATCATCTGTCTTTTCTCCTTTCTTAAGTCTTTGTTGCACTTTTCCCTTATTGGATAAAACTCAGAGTCTTTGTCATAAGAAGTATCTGAGATTTGGAGGCTTTTTCAGGTAACGGACCTTACAAACTCATGAAGCCAGTAACTTGTGGCTGTACTGCTCCTACTCCTAAGACTGAAAAAAGTACTCTGTGTGGGTATGTTTGAACATGAAGAGAGATCTGGGAACATTGAGAGGCTAAGACAGAATTTGTTTGCTTTTGTCGGAAACGAGAAGTGTTCTATTATCAGATATTGGGACTATGTCAAGTAAATTGAATTACAGACATGTCAACGGAAAGGGTGTGAACTTAACTGAAAACAGAGAGTAGGGAATGAGATGAAAGTTGAAAATAGCAATACAGACTATATATCCAGCTGTTTAAAGCTCAGTGGATGCCAGAGTTTGTATTATCTAAGTGTTATGTTCAAACTCTGCTCACAGTTTTAACATTAAGCTTCTCAGACCTAATTAATTGTTGCCTTTTCTTGTTGTCTTACCTTTCAATGTCAACTTCCAAAGTGCAGAGAGCTTCATTTTTTTCTGACTTTGCTCCAACACACAAGACATACTTCCATCAGCATTAAAAACTGTAGCAAGAGAAAGAAGCAGAAACATCCAAGTCCCAGCACTGCAGACAGCAGTTTGCTCCCAGCAGCGTGGGAGCTATTCAGGACCATTAAGTATCCAATCGCAGTATCTCCTCTCCTTGTTAGTTTGATCTTGTTTTACACTAACCTGAATACAATCAGTTAACTTTGTGGCACCAGCACAATAAGAAAGCTGCAGACCCATCCACATAACCACATAAATTATCACAGGATGTCACTCCCATTTCTGGGACATCGTTCACTGCGGTCCCTGTATGGGAAGGACAATCTCCCCAGATCATTTGGGATCTGCATGGATCAGTCTGGGATCATTCGTTCTGCCTCTCTGCAGACTGGATAAGTGCAGTTCTAGTCTTAGAAGGTGGTAGTAGAATCAACTCATGAGTGGTTCCATATAGTAGACAGAACTAAAATGGAGAAGACTCAGCTTCTGTTTCTCACTGTGCCAGGAAATAAACTCAGCCTCTGTGACTCTATTTCACTTTCCAATTTTTGTCATCTTAAAATGCTGATGTTCTGGAGAGGGATCTGTTTTTCAGGACAGTGACATTAGTGCTCACCAGCTCCCAGCATGTCTCTTCCCTCCTTGCAGGGAATGGTATTTTTCTTCCAGTACTTTCCCATTTTTGTTCTGATGACATGCTTCTGCTGTGTCAGTACAGCAAAAGGGAAATGATGAGTGTGGGCTGTGACAAAACATTGTGCCCTCCTTCCCTTTTGTAATTGCCTGGGGCTTGGCACCACGTCACTGTGAAAGCCCAGAAACAGCTGCTGGGACAGGGCACTGTTAGCCCAAATGGCCAGGCCCAGGAAAGATGGGAAAAAAAAGACAAGAATTGGAAAGCTGTGCTGTGTGGGTGCTGCCATGCACTCACTATGTCTGTAGTGTATGATCCCAGACCCTGGCTGCAGTCTAATCAGGGACTTCTGCTAATAATTACCACAAAATGATGGGCCATGACAGATGCCAAGCCCACAAGCACCTTGATCCTCAGCACGCAAAACCTGACTCCATAAGATGGGTTTTCTCAGGCCACTGTGCAAATCTTGACTGAGCTCATAGTGCTCTGATATTGCCCCAGCCAACCTGACCCCAAATGCTCGCTGAACAAGCACCAAATGCCCTATTTTGCATTGCCTGTATCATCCCAAAACAGTGTCTGACTTCTCAATTAGTCTAAGAGACGACTGTAAACTTGAAATCCAAACTGATGGACTGTGAAATCCATATCACATTGTCACCCACAGCACACTTTCCCTGGTCTACACTGAGCTATAAATAGACTTTCATTATTAGCAAGCAGACAAAGGGAGCCTGTAAGATGTTCCACACTGACACCACTCCTGGCTTACTGTTTTCTTGTCTTCACCTTGATATGGGAGTGAAGATGGGGACAAGCAGGAAGAGACTGCTCAACAGCAAGAGAGATTAATTCACTTCTTATTTCTGAGTTTTGTTTTGAGTTTTGTTTGGTATTTTGGTTTTCATTTTTACTTTCTCTCCCCTGGAGCCAAGACTCAGAACACATTACCCAGTGCAACAGAATGTATCACACCCGCCTCCTCTGCTAGGTCATCTGTTTAAACTCCTGGAGTCTGACTACCAGCTCCCAAACAATGCAGTCATTAAAGAGCTAATATTTTTTTTTCTCCTCCTTTTATTTCAGCTTAAAAAAAAAAATAAAATAAGGTAATTGATCTTTGTTTTAACCACACAAATGCTTTATGGCAGCTATTAGCTTGGAAAGAAATATAAGGAATTAAATTCTCCTGGGAGGATTCAAACCCTAACATGTCAGCCTCCTTCACAGACTTTGTCTTTGCAAAAAAGAACAGAAAACTCAAACAAATCCACAATAAAAGTGACTGATCATGCCCCCTGATGAGACACAGAAGCTGTGACCCTGAGGCATAAACCTGAATATTTGTGTCATTTAGACACAAGACAGACTTTGTGCATCTTTTTTTCAATGTCTTGTTATTCTTTAACAAAACAAACAAACAAAAAAACCTAAAAAGCTCTCATTAGGAGCTGAGACAAGCAGAATGCTCAACTTGTCCTACTCATTCGCATCTTCAGTTTACATGCTAGCTCTTCCCATGCCAGCAGCTTCTAAACTGGTGCCCTATGACATGCAGCAGCTATGTTTCTGCCTGGTTCCTTGACATTTATATCAAGGTCAATTAAACAAGACATTGGCTGGGCATTATTTGTACAGTAGGGGTTTATTCCTCAGTTAACAGAACTGAAAAGGCTTGGCAGAAACCTCAGGAGGTTTTAGCTGGAGTTTTAAGATAGCCCATAGTGTTCATTTGCTCTGCAAGATGGACTTTTATATCTTAGCTTTCTTTGAAAATGAAGCAAGACCCCAAATTCCCACAACTCAATCATGCTTTGTCTGTGAAGAAACCCTAGTCACAGAACTGTGTCTGAGAGCATAGTTTTATTAATATTTCTTTGCAAGAGCAGATAACTTCATGTCTTTCCATCCCCCTTTTGAACTCTGCTGGCCATTTCTTCCCCATGACAGTTTTCAACTCCATAGCTTCTGCTGAGCTGCTAAAATGGTTTGTGAGACTTTACTGGAAAATGATTCTTTGGTTAAGAGAAGGAATGAATTAAGTTGAGCCCAAATCACTGTAATCTGCCTCTGTAAAATTACACCATTTTTAGAAGTTTTGGTTTCAGTGACTCAGTCTAAGTGCAGGACCCATAAACAGTAGCATGGCTAAAGCAAAGGGAAAGTATCTTGCAGCTTGGGAGTAGAGAGAAGTATTTTTGGCACTGGAGGGGCTAGGAAGAAAAATGTTAGGTATTACAAGAGCCACAAACCCTGTGCAGACTTGAGTCAAGGTAACCGATTCTTCCTGCCAGAGTGAAGTAGGAGTCATACATTCATGTGTGACATCTTGTAGAGTGTCTTAGTGAGTAGTTCAGGGATATTAAGCTGAGAAGCTATATAGTTATTAAAATGTTTCTCTGTCAAATCTTAGTTCAAGACCCATAATAAAACCCAGCAGCAGCATTTAAACCACCATTTAGTTTTTGCTTATTTTGTGGTTGGAACAAGGACTGTAGATGGAGGTTTTTGTATGGTACACTTCCTGCTTTCCCACAGGTGATGAAAAGAGATTTCCTAATTTCTGAAGCTGTACAAAGCCATAATCATAATTTTCATTTACCTAATCCTTTTTAGAAAACCTCAAGACTAATTAAAGTTCATGTGATGCAAAGACACTTTGGAACTCCATTGTACACATTACCCGACTAATGAAATTAATATCAGGACAATAAGGAATATAACCAGAATACCAAATGTTCCTAAGTCCTGATAACAACTGGGGAAGAAAAAAGAGCAGATACTAGAACTTTTAAATCTGTTAAGTGTTTCTGCTTTGTGTATTGACACAGGTAATGAGCTCTACGGAAGGAATGCTACACTTGAAAGCCTTTAACACTGAAAGCTTAATTTACTGCACAATGAATAATACAGGCAACCCATTCATGGGTCGATCCGAATGGGATGAGAGAGCACCAAAGGAGCAGACAGATCATGTTAATAGGAAGCCTGAGGCTTATTTAAAAATCTATACTGTAGTTAAAATTAGAACGTAAATTGGAACTTGGCATTCTATTGCTCAGGAAATTGGTAATGGGATACTAAAACCTTGCACTTCTCTCTGTCTGGTCCTAGTTAGAAGAAGACAAAGGCAATGGCAGTCACAATATCATATGCCACAGGGAGCCATTAAAGAAAGTGATAACATAAAGAAATAAGCATTTGCAGGTATTAACATGGTGTGGTGTGTACTGTGATCCTTTATTATTCCAAATGTTGAAAAAATATGTGTCAACATGTAGAAGTGGACATTTTTATTACCTTCCTCATAACTATTTCAAGGGCAGAGGGTAATTTTGGCTTTGTTTTTTTTTTTCCTTTAAGTGTGAATCCTCAAATACAACTCAGGCCCTCGGTGGCCAGTGGTATCATCTGGATCGCATACATTGTTGTTTTCTGAATTAAACACCTTCTGACTGGCGAGGCACTGGAACAGGTTGCCCAGGGAGGTTGTGGCTGCTCCCTCCCTGGATGTGTTCAAGGCCAGGCTGGATGACGTCTTGAGCGACCTGATCTAGTGGGAGGTGTCCCTGCCTATGGCAGGGGGTTGGAACTGGATGATCTTTGAGGTCTCTTCCAACCTAAACCATTCTATGATTCTATGGATGTCATGATGTCCATTGGCTCTACTGGCCAGAGAAAAAGGTCTTGGGGCTTTTTTCTCTTTTTCTTATTTTTATTGCAAAGCTCAGCATTATAGTTAAGTAACATTTGTTAGGACAGATCTGGAAAGCAACTTCGAGAGAGAAGAACACTGTCTTTTTGAGGGGTGATGTCTCTGAGTCAGGCCAGAGCCACTTGCCAGAGACAAATATATCACATCACTGTTATGTTTTTCATGGTCTAATTAGACTGTATGACCTTAGTTTGGTGCCACCTATTTAATATACACAAGTATATTTCAACCTGAACCACAAGCTGGGATGCAGAAAGCAAGAAGAAAATTCTGGAAAATCCAGTGTCTAGAACAAAAGTACAAGGGACAACCATTCACGTCCCACTTCAAATGTCCCACTGTGGAAAAGCTCAGAAGCAGAGAATCAGGTGGATCTTCATACTCAAGTAAAAGGTACCTTGAGATTCTAGAAAATACCCTGGGAGTTCCTTTAAAAAATAGTCCACAATATAAAATTACCAGTGATTCTCAGGATGATTGTTTTCCAGAGTCACAGGAATAATGGATTCTGGTTAAATAACTTCTTGTTATTTTAAAACACATAAAAAGCATTTACAAAAAAAAAAAAAAAAGTATATTCTGAGCAATCTCTTATGGAAACATAATGATTAAGATAAAAAAATTATAGGCTTAACTAGAGGAATAGTCACAATTTTTTTACCACTATGTGATTCCATTTTTTTTTTCCTATTAAAGCCTGACATCCCTGTCTGACAGTTTAATTACTAGGGTAATGTGATGGATAAAGAGACTTGCTCTGTAGTGCCTCCCACTTACTAAACACTTGCTTGCAACCACAGCTGCAAAAAAATGTCACGGTTCCTTAAAGTGAAGACAATAATTTCCTTGGTGTCAGTGCCCTAAACATTTATTATATGAACTATTAAAGGAAAACCACCTTTTCACTGCTAAGGATACCTAACAGGAGTCAGAGCTATATGAGGCTCCAGATCACTGAAAGATTAAACTACCAGTCTTGGGCTGCTCTTGAGCAGCCACATATGAAAGCAAACTCTTCAGCTTCACTGGACTCATTTGAGGGCATCCAAAAAGCACTTTAAGACTTCTGAGTGTAGGCTTACAGTGCCTACAGAAAGTCTGCTCTAAATCAGTTTTCCAGACTGTTTGATTAAAAAACTAACAAAAAAAAATTTCAAAAGAAATCAATAGATATGAGAGTCCAGAAAAACCACATAATCAATAGAGATGACACCTGACTAGAGGCAAAAAACCTTGAGTAATAGAACAATGTTTACTGCAGATATGATATTACGTGCTGTCATGGCCAAATGTCGTTTTGATGCTGGGAGAGAAACTGGTGAATTAAATTCTGTGTCAATAAATACAAAGAATTGCATGGGGAGGCAAGAAAAAAAAAATCCCAAACAATCAAAACTTAGCTATACTTATATCACAGTGAATGCTAACTTTTAAAATATACCTTCAGAAAGAAATGTTGATTCACTGCATTGTCATCAGGAGGCCAATAGTCAAACATCATTGGTAAAAAACCGGGGAAGCCATAATGCTTACCTTATAGTAGCCTTCCAGTATCTGAAAGAGGCCTACAGAAAGGCTGGGGAGGACTATTCACAAGGTCTTGTCATGGCAGAATAAGGGGTAATGGGTTTAAACTATCAGAGGGGAGATTGAAACTGGACGTTAGGACAAAGTTCTTTAGAGTGAGGGTGGTGAGACACTGGCACAGGTTGCCCAGGGAGGTTGTGGCTGCTCCCTCCCTGGAGGTGTTCAAGGCCAGGTTGGATGAGGCCTTGAGCAAAGTGTTCTAGTGGGAGGTGTCCATGCCTATGCTGGGGGGTTGGAACTGGGTGATCTTTGAGGTCACTTCTAACCAAAACCATTCTATGATTCTATGAATGCTTCCTTCCAGTCTGGTGTACACTATTCATGCAGCATGTGCCTTTCTGGTTATCACATCTATGAAAGATGCAGAAGGACTTGAAAGACTACAGTGAAGGACGAGAGAAGGGATCAAAGAGGAAGAACAGCTCTGAGCAATGACTAAGTCTTTAGTCTTGAAAAGGAAGAGACATGGAGAGGCTGTAACAGAATTTTGCACAGCATGGAGTCATTACACAAGAACTAGTGAGTACGAGATGAAATTATCAGATAGAAGATTTAAACAAAAAAAGTGCTGGTTCACACAGTGCATAATTAAATCAGGGTATTCATTGCAATAAGATGCTCTGGAAGCTATAAATAGATTCAAAAAATAATTAGACACTGCATGGGAGGAAAGACTACCAGGGTCTATTAAACTCAAAGCAGAGATACAGCCTGCAGTACCGGAAAAACCTCAAGCTAGAGTTTTCCTGAAGGCAGAAGAGTGTGCACAGAATCAGGACAGTGTCAGTATATATATATACCTGTTCTATTTTGATACTGTGGTGCAATGTCTATGACAACTACATGTTGTTGAGGTAAAAAGACTATCAAGTGATCAATCTGAATCTTTGGAACCTCAAATACACAAGACAATACTTCTTTCAACAGTCCCACTGTAGCTGGATCAACCAGAATTGAGACCTGCATGCCACCAGACAAAGAAGCAAGCCAGACCCTGTTCTTGCAGACTGGCAGTGTGGACACCTATCTTGACGTTGGTCTTTCCTCTGAGATCTTTCCAGAATTTGAAAACTATGGAAATAATTAGATTTGAAGGAAATTTAAAACAAAAACAAACAAACAAACAAAAAACCTTCAGAATCATAAACAATCAAACAAAAAAACATAGAATAGTGAATTAACCCATTTCTTCACATACTCACACTGAGAAGGAATGTCCCACCTTATAGGCAGGAAAGCTGGACTATGTCTTCAAGGGACATAGCTTGTTCTGTAATTACAGGAAGGAAAGGCTAGGAGGGCTCTACAAAGGGAATTGGACAGAACTGACCACTAGCACAGGGCCAATAGTTCAACAAGCCCAAGTGTCAGATCCTGCACTTGGGTCACAGTGGCCCCCCAGGCCTGGAGAAGAGTGGCTGGAAAGCTGCCTGTAGGAAAAAGACTCCCTAGGAGTAAGGGTTGACAGTTAGATGAATAGGAGCCAGCAGTGTGCCCAGGTGGCCAAGGACAGCAACACAGCCTGAAGAAAATGAAGCTTAGGGGAGACCTTATCATAGAATCATCCAGGCTGGAAAAGACCTCTAACATATCAAGCCCAGATATTTCACCCACTCCATCAAGTCTGTCACTACACCACATCCTCAGACACCAGATCCACAAGACATTTGTGAGAAGAGACCAGTGCCTGTCTCTCTAAAACCTCCTTTCAGGCTGTAGAGGGTAATAAGGTCTCCCCTCAGCCTCTTTTTTTAAGCAGCCCCATTTCTCTCAGCTGCTCCTCATAGGACTTGTCCTCTAAGCCCTTTGCCAGCTTAGTAACCCTTCTCTGTACTCAGCAGCCCTTAGTAGCCACACTATTTCTAATACCAGGATACCAGGCCAGGATACTATTGACCTTCTTGGCCACCTGGGCACATTGCTGGCTCGTAGTCATCCACTTGCCAAACAGTACCCTCAGGTCCTATTCCACCACACAGCTCTATAGTCATTCTTCTCCAAACTTGTGTTGTTGTGGTCCAGGTACAGGACCTGGCAGTTGACCTCAGTCCAACCCGTCCAGGTCTCTTGGTGGGGTCTCCCTACTCTCAAGCAGATCAACACTCCGACCTAATCTAGTGTTGTCTGCAAACTTGCTGAGGGTGCATTCAATCTCTCGTCCAAGTCACTGATAAAGAAATTGAACAGGACTGGTCCCAGTACTAAGCCTTCAGGAACACCACTTGTGACTGCCCACCAGGCAGATTTAACTACTAGTTGACCCCTACTCTCCAGGACAGGCCATTCTGCCAGTGCTTTACCCAGCAGAGCATGTGCCCATCTAAGCCATGAGTAGCCACTATTTTTATGAGAAAGCCATGAGAAGCAGTATCAAAAGCCTTACAGAAGTCCAAATAGACAACATCCACAGCCTTTCCCTCATCCACTAGGAGGGTCATCTTATCATAGAAAGAGGTCACGTTCATCAGACAGGACCTGCCCTTTATAAACCCTGACTAGCCTGATCACCTAGTTGGCCTGTATGTGGTTCATAATGGCAGTCATGATAATCTTCTCCATGACTTTCCACAACTATGTGATTTGGAGTGAAGTGGGTGTCGATCTCTTCTCCTAGGCTATGAGTGAGTGACAGGACAAGAGGAAATGGCCTCGAGTTACACCAGGGGAGGTTAATGCTCGCTTTAGGAAAAATTTGTTCACTGAAAGGGTTGTCAAACACTAGAACAAGCTACCCAGAGATGTGGTTGCATAGCCATGCCTGGAGGTATTCAGAAGGCATGCAGATACGATACTTAGGGACACAGTTCAGTAATGGACTAGGCAGCATTAGGTTAACAGTTGGACTTGATGATCTTAAAGGCCTTTTCCTACTGAAATGACTCTATGAATTAATAAAAGCAGGAGTGCTTTACATCAAGAGCGTGTGCATTTTCCATGAAGTTCAGAAGTGATGCACATTTGTTTCTCTCCACATGAGTAAGAGAAAGAGTAGTGAGAGGAGATGAGTCCTTTGTAGACTGTGGACACCTGTAGGACAGCATATATTGTCAACAAGGAACACAGAGTGCCCAAATACTTTCTGGGAAATCATGGTGGATTCGAACTATAGATAATGTTGTTAAAATGATTCAGTGATGTATCAAACGGTGCTTTGGGTTTGGTACTGTCTCATAGAGAGGTGAAGAACTTAAAAGGGGAAGGTGACAGGTGAAAGGACTGTGTCTCACTATCAGAAGAAAAGGACTCCCCCCTAATGCCCCCACCCCCCCAAAAAAAATTCAAAAGTAGATTTCACCAAACCCAAGGACATCATCTGTAGGGTGTCTGAGGTAAGTAATTTAAGGGATAAAGGAGGGCAGAAGAGCTGGCAGTTACAGGAAAAGCGTGTATTAAAGGCACAATACCAGCCTATCTTGATACAGGGGAAGAACAGAGAGCACAGTAAGAAGCCATTATGAACTGCATCAGGAGCTTTTTAAGAGCCTGAAAATAAACTAAGAAAAGAAAGTGACACAAAAGGTGGGGAAAAAAAGTGCGTCATTAAGGATGAGGGATAAAAACCTCAGGGAGAGCTTGGGATAAAATGGGTTACAGGTTGAAAGGAACATAAAGAGTGATAAGAAAAGGTTTTATAAATTTATTAAAAGTAGGGGAAAAAACACGGAAAATGCTGGTCTATTACTTAACAAGGAAGGAGAATAAATTGCACATGATCCAGAGAAGAACAAAAAATTCAATTCTCCCTTCACTGCAGACTACGCTAAAAAATTAATTATGAACAGCTACTTAAAGCAATTAATTTTAAGAAGAGGACGAGAGGACTAGCTCAAACTGAAAAGTAATAGATTAAAGAATATATAGATAAGGTAGAACTATTCAACTTTGTAATACATAATGGAATTCATCAAAGGGTATTGAAAAAGTTCACCAAAATAACCTGTGAACCAGAGATAATACTGAATGAGCCACATGCACGAAAGACCCTCACAAAGACCCCTTGTAATGCCCTCTGACTTTGATAGTATAGGAAAGTCCCATAAAATTTGCTGATGAAGTCAAACTGAGAGGTGTTGCAGGGATCCCAGAGGACAATCACAAACCAGAATGGTCTTGACATACTGAGGAGTTGCTCTGATAAAAACAGTCAATAAATAAAATGGCCTGCTTAGGAAGGAGTATTCCAGTGCAAAATGGGGAACATCTGTCTAAGCAGTAACACAAAAGAGAAGTCAAGGTGAGAGCTGACCACTAAATAGGACACACCAATATGCTGCTGTTGCAGAAAAGACACATCTCATTCCTGACTGAATTAACATATGGAAGACACAGTAGGCAATTAGAATTATTTTACTTTATCTTGATGGTGAAACCTCGACTGGACTATCAGACATCCCACTAAGATGCAGAAGGATTGGAGACAGTCCAGAGAATAACTGCAAGGACAGCAGGTTTAAAAATGGCCTGTGGGGAAACTGACTTTGTTTTGTTCAGGAAATGATAGTGTGGGGAGGGATATATCAATGCTCTTCCAGCCTGTAAGAGTTCTATCATGAAAGAGGCAAAATTAGAAAGAGAAATCTGCAGAACAGACTGTTCACATTAGACTGTTGGAAAAGCAGCTAAAGACATCAATTCGGACAGCTTCTCCTGCAGAGCTTTTAGTTTTCCTGCCTTCCTTCTTTTTCTCCTTCCTTCGGAATTCTGAAATCCAAATTACAAATTCTGAATTCCTTCTGGATTCCTGCCTTCCTTCCTTCTCTCTCATGTATGCAAACAGTATTTCTACACCCGGGAGGAAACCCTGTAAATCAAAACAAACAAGTGAGAAAGATCTAATTTGGCTGGACATAGTGTGGAGTCAGGAAGAATATGAAACACTTAGAAGAGATGGCTCAACACCACATTTAGAGGCAACAGAGGTGCCTCTCTACAGCTCTGAAGTGTAAAGCTAAGATTGTGACATCTCTGTCATCAGCATCTTCTGCTGGCTTGTTCTGGATAGCAGCATGCTAAGCACAGGGGTGAGAGATCCCTCTTCAGCCAGCATGGTGCATGCTTTAGATACTTTTCTAATCTCTTGGGTAGTGTGTTGTATATGCCCCTGAGAAACGTGCTAAAGGGAATGCAAAGAGTCAATGGTCAATGGCAAGGCTAAGAATGGGCATTTTTTACTCCAGGATCACCCTTTGTTCCTTGAATTCAAGTCTTGTCACTTCTGGGGATATTATCTAGAAATGTCATTTTTGCTCAGAAAGTAAAGAACTGTTTATTTCTGAATGTCTAGTGAACGTATTTTTTATGAAGTTTGTCTGTCCTTGTTACTATCACAACTCCTGCTCCTGTCAGATCCCCTCACTTCACAGTTTCTCCCCTCCAAATTATCTACTTAAAGAGCAAGAAAAACCCATTTCCTAGTAGGATTCAGCTTGTCAGCAGAATGGCATGATTTAAATCATGTGCATGAATGGTTCCTGCAATACTTTAAAGGTGCTTCCAGTTACTTCCTCCGTAGAATAAACCAGAGGTTACAATAACGTCTGTTTTCTGAGAAATGAGAGTCAGCTTCTGAACTGAGATGCCTACATTTGTGTCTTATTCCAGGCAATGAGTGTTACAAAGGAATATCTTCCCTGAAAAGCACATCTTTTGCTCTGGAGTGTACTTAGAAAACTAAATGTAACCAAAGAAAAGATTCCTTGAAAAGACTGTTCTGAACAAATGCATCTTGCTGAAATAAAATGCCCTCAAATTTCTGAGCTTCTGGAACACATTGGTTCATTCCTTAACAGAATCCAACTGTAGGAAAAGATAAAAATATATTATCTATTGTAGCTCACCTCCTGAGTAGGATAGTTCTTACTCCATGTTTTATTAGGCATGCAAGGGAAAGAGGGGGAGTCTGGTTAGAAGACTGAACCAGGACTCCTGTGTAGCAGAGATGGTTTCCAATGCTGTCACTGAATCAACACTTGCAGTGTCATGCTCTATGCTTTTGGCCATTTGTCACCACCACAGCTGCTCAGCTAGGCCCTGGATGATTGTCAGGATGATCACTTTTTCCACAGGACTTCTGCACCTGAGGCTGGGGCACTCCAGCATCAAGGAAGTGTGCCAGAATCCAAGAATGACTTGATCATTTGTGAATGGCAAGACACTTCCATCTCAATAACAAAGCACACCTAGTCCTGAATAGGGCAAGGCATATATCTGCCATGGCTTATCCTTGGTCGGGTCGGATTGTGCCATCTGAAACTTCCATGGCAGTACTCAAGAACACTCAGAAGTAGGTTTTGGTGTAGGTTGGAGACTGGTGTATTGTCCAGTGCTCTATGATCATTTAGATTTAGTCCTGGGATGATTTGAGCTGTCACTGTTAAGTCTTCTACAGTGCTGGAGAGAGTCATAATAGATAGATGGATAGATAGATAGATACATACATACACACATACACACATACATACATACATACATACATAACAGGTTAAATAACTGAGATCCACACAGCAGACTTATGGACTGCACTTGGGTGAAACAAAAGCCTTGGCCAGTATAATGAACTATTTGGAAAACAATGTGCAGCTCAAAACGGTGGTTGGCCAGAGTCACAATAAATGTAGAATAGTCTCATCTCCCAGTAAACAAATCACTTTAGTAAACACTGGCAACCACATAGTTTACTCAGAGAGAGCAATGAGATTCCAAAGAAACACTTGCTCAGGCAAACTCAGGCTCTTGAGCTCACAGCAGGCAGGAAAAACAAATAAATCAGGGCAAAGGAGCTGTTTCACTCCTTGTACATCACACTAGTGCAACAGCACTACAGAAACTGGGAAAGTTCTTGTAAACAGGGAGATGAGCATGTTGTGTGCATGAGAAAACAGAATTTGGTGGCTCTAAAGCAGAAGGAATCTAATCCTAAGTTCTGGGCTGTGTTTTCCTTCAGAGCAGGCTTTGTATTAATAAGTTGGATTTAGCAGGGTTTCAGCACAGTTAACTAAATCATTGTGGTGACAGCAATTTGCAGTTCTATCTGCATTCTGCAAGGCAACACACAAAGGCAAGATACCAAATAAGGCTAAAGCGTAACCCGCCTGTAGCATTCGGACATCCCGGGGGAGCCCAGACCTGCAAGCATCTGTGGCACCAAGTCAGTACAAGTCCTGCTGGTCACAGACCTGAGCCAGCTCAAACAGGCTCAGTCTGAGTGGACTGCAGTCACAGAAGGCTAAATCCATGTCCTAATCTCCTTACAGTTAATTAAGAACTGACCATATCCTGGATTCACTGAAGGAGAGTACACTGCACCGTGCTGGTTGCAAGGCTCACTGCCTTGACAATTCAGGCAAGGACACTACAATAAGATCATTTAGGAGCATTACATTCAAAAACAGGAAAGGGATAGGCACTTTCCAAAGCCGGAAAAAAATTGGTTGGGGTGGTCCACCTGACTAAACTGAGGCAGCACATAGCTTTTTAGAGTACCTTGAATTCACTTTAATTCAAATGTTCTGCATGGGGAACCACCAGTGTGTTCTGCCTGAAGTTTGAGTGAATGCACTGCATTCTGTAAAAGATAAATGTGCATATATTGGACTAAAATAAGCATGCTTATATTTTGACATTAGAAAGAAATTCTTTCCTTTAAGGGCGGTGGAACACTGGAACAGTTTTCCCAGGCAAGTAGTAGAGGCTTCCTCCCTAGAGACACTCAAGATCCGTCTTGATGGGGCTCTGAGCAAAATGATCATTGTGAGTTTTTTTAAAGAGCAGACAGAATGAGTTGCTCTCAAATGAAGTGGAAAGAAATACAGATTTGTATCTGAAAAGAAAGGTACAGAAAAATTACAGAGCGTATACAGGATACATGACAATTCCCTTAAACCTTCTCCCATCCCAAAACTAATCTACAATCCCCAGTGCTCCTCTTCTCACCCCCAGCACCTCTGCCACCCATAGCCCTAAGCAAGGCTTCTGCAGGCCACAAACAGGCCTGCTCCTTGCCTGTTTGCATACATAAGTAGCTCCCGCCAGAGACAGCAGGCAGGAGGGGAGAGGAACGGAGAATGAGTTGGCCTTGCTGCCGGTTTATAAAGAGATAGCAGAATTATGGGATTGAAGAACAATATTACACTTTCCTGTGTGTCCTGGTAGGGCATAAATTCTGCCCAGATTTAGTTCAAACTTCTGCTCTTTCCTCCTCCAGTTGCGAGGTCCAGGAGTTTTGCAGGGTTGAGCAACCCATAGCAGTTTGAACAGAGAAGCTCTGTGCTGCATGAACAAGGCAGGTGATCTCTGCTCTCCCTCAAAGTGTTAGGGTTGACCCCTGGGCACAGGGCTTTGAATGTATTGGCCAAACAATGGACTCTAAGTGCTGACAGGCCATTTTCACCCTTCAAAATAGAATATTTAAGGAAAGGCAATCAGCCGTTGTCTCTCCCCTGCTGCCTCAGTTGGGAACAGACGTCTTTTGCACCTCTTTTCACAGCGGCCATGTGTTTGCAGCGTGCATTGCAGCATTTACAGCAGTGACAAAGTCAAAACCTCCTTTCTCCTCCTTTGCTCGTGTATTGATTGTGGGCTATTGAAGAGGCTGAAATTATAAATTATGTAGCTTTTATAATTTCCAAAAGCCCCACCCACAATCTGTGTGTAGATTAGTTTAAGTTTGGGTTCTAATTCGGTCGGGAAAAGTCTTCACAATGATGCCTTTTCTTGTAATTCAGGAAAAATCAGAAAAATTGAAAGGTTTGGGCATGAAACTTGCCCTACTTACAGATGGGAGACTGTCTCAAAGTCCGTGCGAGGTTCGTGTCTCCAGGTCCGTGTTCAGGTCCCAGTGCAGGTCCGTGCAGGTCCCAGTGAAGGTCTAAGCAAGTCCTTGCAAGTCCAAGCAAGTCCAAGCAAGTCCTGCTGCAATCTGTCCAGCTGCCATATATATACTGAGGTGATCTGTTGCCTCCCTGTTCAAGCCCACGGAGGGTGGGAGAAGGCACTTCACACCTATTGTACTAAGCCTCCGGTGACAGAGGTGGGGAGGGAGGAAGACCGTTTCCTGCCCCATTCACACCTCTGGTGGGGCAGTGGATTGGGGTGCGCCCTTCCAAAGTTCACACCCCATTCAAACCTCAGGTGGGGCAGCGCCCCGCCCCACCACAGTTCACACCTCATTTAAATCTCCAGTGGGGCAGTGCCCTGCTCTGCCACAGTTCGGGACATGCTCTTTACCTATCGCATTTCGTGAGTATTTTTAGGCATGGCTAGGATTTCCCTTGTTATTAAGCTCCTTGTTTTCTTAGTTCTGGCTGTTTAAGCTGTTTAAACTGTTTAATTCGGTGTTTGTAAGCAATTTTGTGCGACTACCTTGCCAACAGAACATCTAAAGAACCGTGGGGAAATTTTCCCAGAAATCTAGATTATTAATAATAATTTAAAAATTAATAATCACAACACTGTGTCCACCTGCTGGACTCCTCTAGTCCCTAGAGGATTTTGGTTCCCAAACTGTTGCGATTATTAATTTTTATTGCTGTTAATAATCGCGGGGGTTCCAGGAATATTTCCCTGGGTTTGTTTGGGTGTTCGGTTGGCAAGAATAACTACACAAAATCGCTTAAAACACCGAATTAAACAGTTTAAACAGTCAGAACTTAGGAAACAGAGAGCCTAGTAACAAAAGCAATCCTAACCGCACCTGGAAATACCCACGAAACGCACACTAGATAAAGAGCTGGTCCTGAGGAAAAGAAAGAAGGAGCTTGTCCCGAAGGAAAGAGGAAAAAGAAGAGGGTTTGCCTTGCCGTGGTTGCAAAACACTGTGATGCCACTGCTGCTGCTCACTGCAAAACACATGGCTGCTGCTGCATGGGGTGCGGAGATGTGTGTTCCTTGTGGAGGTAGAGAGAGAGAAAGCTAACGGCCCTTTGCACCTGCTTAAATACCTCATTAGGAAGCATGGAACTGACCAATAGGCACTTAGCGACCATTGTCTGGCCAGTTGGTTCAAAAGTCCTGCGCCCAGGGGTGGGTCCTAACACCCTGAGAAACAGCCCAGGTCATCTGACTTGTGTGTGTGACCTCTCCATGTGGCCTGAGACTTCCTGTTTCCGAAACCACGCAGTCTGCCCCTGCAACCCACCTCCAGACCTTACAACAGAAGGGGGAAGGGAACCTCAGGAAGCAAACCAACTCTGGGCAGTAATTATGCCCATACCAGGACACAAACCTACAACGCTGATCTAGTTGGGAATGGCCCTGCTGCTGCAGGAGGGTTGGACTAGTTGACTGTTAAAGGTCTCTTCCAACCCAATGCATTCTGTGATTCCCTGACATATTTCTCACACAGCTAGAGAACTTTCACAGAACATGATAGAGAAACTTCAGTTAATATCTAATAATGAATAAATCAGATCAATAGCTGTGTGAAGTTTTCCTGGTGCATTTACTGTTCTATGGATTAAGTTTATACAGAAACATTGTGACAGTACTTACCGAATAACAAATTAACTATACAGAAATTCATATTCCCAGATCCAGTATTTCGAACTGGCCAAGTACAGAATCACAGAATGGTTTAGGTTGGAAGGGACCTCAAAGATCATCCAGGTCTAACTCTCCACCATAGTCAGGAAAATCTGCAACTAGAACAGATCACTCAAGGCCTCATCCAGCCTGGCCTTGAACACCTTCAGAGAGGGAGCAGCCACAACCTCCCTGGGCAACAGGTTCCAGTGTCTCGCCACCCTCACTGTGAAGAATTCCTTTGTAACATGCAGTCTCAGTCTCCCCTCTGCCAGTTTAAACCCATTACCCCTCACCCTGTCATAACAAGACCTTGTGAATAGTCCCTCCCCAGCCCTCCTTTAGGCCCCTTTCAAACACTGGAAGGCTACTATAAGGTCTCCTTGAAGCCTTCTCTTCTCCAGGCTGAAAAGCCCCAACTCTCTCAGCCTGTCCTCATAGCAGAGGTGCTCCAGCCCTCTGATCATCTTTGTGGCCCTCCCATGGACTCACTCCAACAATTCCATGTCCTTCCTGTGTTGAGGGCTCCAGAACTGCACACAGTACTCCAGGTGGGGTCTCAGGAGAGCAGAGTAAACGGGAAAAATCCCCTCCCTTGCCCTGCTGGCAATGCTGCTCTTGCTGCAGTCCAGGACACAGTTGCTGTCTGGGCCACATGTGCACACTACCAACTCATGTTGAGCTTTTCATCAACTCAGTCCCCCAGGTCCTTTTCCTCAGGACTGCTCTCCAGCCATTTGCCATCCAGCCTGAATTTGAGTTTGGCATTGTGCTTACCCAGGTGCAGGACCTTACACTTGGCCTTGTTGAATTTCATGACGGTGGCCTGGGCCCATCTCTCCAGCCTGTCCAGGTCTCTCTGAATAGATTCCTACCCTCTAGCAAGTGCCACACAGCTTGGTGTCATCTGCAAACTTGCTGAGGGTGCACTTAATTTCTCTGTCCATGTCATTGACAAAGATGTTAAACAGCACTGGTCCCAGCATTGACCCCTGAGGGATGCCATTTGGCACTGGTCTCCAGGTGGACATTGTGCCCTTGATCACAACTCTCTGCGTGCAACCATCTATCCAGACTGGTGCCTCAAGTATCATCAATGACATTACTGAGCAAAGATGTGCAGTTGTAAAGACCAAGACAAAAAATTCCAGGAATTAATATTTTCTGCCTTGCTACCTCATGGACATTCAGTCTGAGGTGCTTTATAAAGGGCCTCAGTTTCCACAACATGCTGAGTTTGCTCACATTTACGAACAAATCAGGACTCCCTAGTATAGGCATGGTTTTTAGTCATAAACTGAGGCAACCAAATTCATCAGCAACTTTTAAAATCATCTGGACCTAAACCAAATGGACTTTAAAATGGGAAGATGGAAGTAAAACAAAAATAATTACACAAAAAAAACCCCAACACCCACTAAACATCCTAGCAAAAAATGCTGCACCGAGGTATTGTCTTTATTCCAAGGCCGTGTTTGTGTGGAAGTTTCTGTTTGGAGATGGGAGATTTTTTCTTCCTCTGATCTGATTCTCAGCACTTAGGAAAGCTGCCAGCAGCTGAGGAGCTGCCACGTTTCACATGCTTACCTTGAACTTTATTTGATAGAGCCTAAACCGTTATGTTATGTGATTGGATTAGGAGGAGTGCACTGCAACATTGCATCATTGCCTGAATTTAGCTGACCTCTGGGAAAATGAACTTCTGATGTCTCCATCAATCCAGCCTTGTCTTTTTATCTTTACCAGGAAAGATGCTGAGAGAAGCTCCAACACAGCATGCCAAGCCAAGATGCCTTGCAGGAGCCACCTCGCAAATGCAGACAGAGCAGGACCTGACCTCCTTAAATGATTTTTACACCCACTTGACTTTGTGCAAGGTGACTGGCCCCAGCATGAAAGAGGCATCCAAGCAATGTGCTGAGAGGCACAGCAGGAAGGTGGGGAAGGAGGCTGTTGGTCTGTGAAGCAATTTTTCAAACAGGTGAGAAGCTTTTTCTCTTTTTAATTTTTTTTTTTCCCTTAGATTCTCAGACAATATCCATTTATCAACCTGTGAAGGCGATTGATTATAAAAGAAATACATAGTACACATGAAAATGGGCTGAAGCCACTGCAGGCTCTCAAAACACACAAGGGCAGATTTGTTTTCCACAGCTTAAAGCCTTGATCTCATGGTCAAGGACCCTAGAAAGAGATGTTGGTCCCTGTCCCTTTCATGTAACCACATTCTCTCATGGACTTGGCATGAGAAAAATTTTTGGGTTATGGATGGAAAGAGGTTTTTAGCAACTGGTGGCAAAATCTACTGTCCTTTTCCTACAGGTGTATCATGCTGAAAGCTCTCTCTGAATGTGAGAGGGTGACATTAAATACTAGTGCTTTGTCAATCAAACACTTTGGTTGTGACAGAAGGGTTCCTGGGATAGATTTATAGTTTGGTTTGCTTTGAGCTCCTGTTTCAAGACAGGTTTCTTTTTTACCTCCTATGACCCAATTCTTTGCAGTTGTTTTATTGTCACTAGGTGTTTATCTATTTAGGACAAGATCCAAGGTTTCACATGTAAGTGTGACTCAGTGGAGCAGGTTGCAGTGAGCCAAGCAAAGATAGCTTGTGCTTTGAGTGCTACAGTATTATAGGAACACTGCATCCATTCTTCCTCCAGACCAAGATTTCAACAGTGTCACACTCAGAACCAACAGAGGATGTACAACTCCAAAGACCTACAATGCAAGGTTTCGCAACGTCCCGGTTCCCACTGCAGATCAGAGCTCATACAACTGGCTTTAATCTGAAACAGGCTCCAGATCACAGATCCTCACCACAGGTATTTTCACAGTCAGGCAAAGAACAAGACTAAGAATAATTGTCCCAAGACCCTGCAATGCTCATTTTGAAAATAAATGTGTGAAATATTCATTGAGTATTACCTGTAAAGAGTTAATATATAACTGATCATTTAAAAAGCATTCTGAAATTAGCTTTTAGAAAGCCACGCTGACCAATAAGTTGCCCACATTCCAGTTTTTCATAATTAAAAGTGCATCTTATCCAAGTGTTTGTGTCTGCAAGGTACTTATAGGAACAATTAATTATTTACTAAACCTTTAGCTGTTTATAATGAAAAATTCATAGTAAGTGTGACCATAAACAGACTAAGCCAGGAAAAGCTTCAGCAGATGAAGCAAAAGAAAACTAAACATTTCATTTGAGGTAGTGCAAGGGTCAGATTATAGTGTAGAATATAAAATGTCCTGTATCCTACACTAATATATAGGATGTTGCTTACCATCAAAGAGAGAATCACCTCAGCTCTTTAGTAACACTTTCTTACTTGAATTAGTTAAGCTTGCATGCAACAATCGGCTCTGGACAACATTTAAAGTTATCTGCCAAGCTTGTCACATGGCTAATGATGCCACAATACTGTGCTGTGCGAAGCAACTTCTCATTTTCACACAGCACTCCCAGGTATCCTCACTGTTGCTGAGTGAAAAGCTGTTTCATTCCTCCTCTATGACACTATTTAACCATCTGACTTTTATAATGCTCCAGCATTCCCATGTGGTGGGCTTAGGGAGACTGTTTTGTTGGATGTCATGTGTTCAAAGTCAACTGCGAGCAGCAAATTAATAAAATCACAGGGCTTGACTAACTTTTCTCTTTTTCTAAGAAAAAACTTCCTTTTCTCTTAAAATATTGGTGTGCTACAAGTTCCTCTGTACCATAACCCAGAAGTAACAAGTTACTGCTAAAGATCTGCTCAATTGTCTTTGTCATCAAATCTCATTTTTGCCACTAGAATTTCTGAAAAAAAGCATGCACAGCACATGAGGTTTCCCTAAATGAATAAAGCAATAGAATGCTAATGAAAGCATTGCAAGGCTGTTACAAGACACAAAAAGCAAAGGTGTTTGGTTCTTCAGATGCATTTAAAAAGTAAAGATAAGCT
This sequence comes from Psilopogon haemacephalus, assembly GCA_013396835.1. Classification (NCBI taxonomy): domain Eukaryota; kingdom Metazoa; phylum Chordata; class Aves; order Piciformes; family Megalaimidae; genus Psilopogon; species Psilopogon haemacephalus. The sequence goes on along the minus strand of VWZI01017683.1, from coordinate 160,975 downwards.
CCTGTAAAAGACTTTCTTTTTCTCTATCCTGATTATCAGGCAAGAGGGATCCAAATTCCAATATGAACTTAGATCATGGTTTTGATAGGAAATTATGTTTCTTTGTCTCACGCTTCTCAAGGCCTGCGAAATCAAAGCTGATCTGACAACAGATATCCATTATCACTGAATTTCATCCAGGAATAGCACGGGAGAGAAAGGCATAGGAATCTGACAGAGATCAAGGTAGTATAGGTGCATACAACTGACATCATTTATCTTGACTATCTTGAGCCCTAAGGTCTTTGACATAATCCCCCACAACATCCTTCTCTTTAAATTGGAGAAACATGGATTAGATGGATGCAGTATTTTATGGATAAGGAAACAGTTGGATAACTGTATTCAGAGAGTTGCAGCTGATGGCAGAATGTCCAACTAGAGCTCAGTAACAAGTAGTGTCTCGCAGGGGTCCCTACTGGGACTGGAATTATCCCAGTATTCCCATCCTTATTAATGGCATCTTTATTTCCCAACTCTCCCATCTTTATTAATGGCATAGGAAGTGGGATTGAGTGCATCCTCAGCATGTCTATGGATGATACGAAGCTGAGTAGTGTAGTTAATACACTGGACTGAAGGGTCTCTACCCAGAGGGACCTTGATAGGCTTGAGGAAGGAGAAGTGCAAGGTCCTGTACTTGGGTCTGGACAATACCCAGCATCAACACAAGCTGTTGGATGAATGGATTGAGAGCAAACTTGCAGAGCAGTGGGGGTGTTTGCAAATGAAAAACTGAATGTGAGCCAAAAAAGTGTGCTCAAAGCCCAGAAAGACAGTCACATCCTGGGCTACATCAAAAGAAGGGTAGCCAACAGGTTGAAGGAGGTGATTCTATCTCTGCATTGCACTATGGTGAAACCCCACCTGGAGTATTGTGTTCTGGAGTCCCCAGCACAAGAAAGACATAGATCTGTTAGAACACATCCAAATGAGGGCAGCAAAAAATGAGATTTGGACTGGCACAGCTCTCTATGAAGAAAGGCTGAAAGAGTTGGAGTTTCCATTCTGCTAGGAGGTACAGCAGGCACATAGAATCATAGTGTCATAGAATGGTTTAGGTTGGAAGGGACCTCAAAGATCATCCTGTTCCAACCCCCCGCCATAGGCAGGGACACCTCCCACTAGATCAGGTCGCTCAAGACCTCATCCAGCCTGGCCTTGAACACATCCAGAGAGGGAGCAGCCACAACATCCCTGGGCAACCTGTTCCAGTGCCTCGCCACCCTCACTGTGAAGAACTTCCTCCTAATATCCTGTTTAAATCTCCCCTCTACCAGTTTAAACCCATTACCCCTCATCCTTTCACTACAAGGCCTTGTCAGTTGTCCCTCTCCAGCCCTCCTGTAAGCTCCCTTAAGATACTGAAATTCTACTAAAAGGTCTCCTTGAAGCCTTCTCTTCTCCAGGCTGAAAAGCCCCAACTCTCTCAGCCTGTCCTCATAGCAGAGGTGCTCCAGCCCTCTGATCATCTTTGTGGCCCTCCTCTGGACTCTCTCCAACAGTTCCATGTCCTTCTTGTGCTGGGGGCTCCAGAACTGCATGCCCATGTTTAAAGCCATATCAGTCTAACTAGTACAGGTTATACTATTTTATTTGTTTTTTCAACATAAAACTCTCATTTATGAAAAAAGTCAACAGGTGCAAGTTGCTGTTATCTCTGCAGATAGGGGATTGGCAAATTTCCATGGATTATCCTCCTATCTCTTTTTCTTTGAAATTATTCTTTAAGAATGAGACTTAAGTTCTGCGAAAAATGACAAGCTTTCCCACAAACGTTTTTATTTGCTGTGGTTACATCTTAATGTTCCAAATTCTGCTTCATGAAGTAGATAGCTTGCAGCTAGGCCTTTCACCTTCTTTAGAGATGCCCTCCTCGGTGCATTGTATGGTTATTTGGGACAGAGCCATTTAATCTGCTTCTGTTGACACTGCTCTTTTTTGCATATCTGAATTAAGAGCTAATGAGAAAGAGAATGTGGGAATTTCTACATAATACAGTAGTTTGGGCATTCACCTGGGATGCAGGACACTTTCGCCTAGTTCCTGCTTCAATGAATAATTAATTACGCTAAGGTGGAACAGCTTCAATATGTGTAAATGAAAGAGACACATCTTCATTACTGGAGAGGCTGAAGTAGCTGCTGGTGAAGGCTGTAAAAAAGTGCAGGCAAGGCACAATGACAGCAGTTTGCCAGGAATCCACAATAATCTGCCAGCTGCAGTTTGGCTGGATCTTCCTTTTCTGCTTTTGTTTTGCACTTCAGTGCAAGAACTGTAACAACTGGGGGCAGGAGGACACCATCCCATATCTAGACAAATCTCTAATGATACAAGAGGGTTTTTTTTTCCCTGTAACGAATGTTCACTCTATACTTTAGTCTTATTTTCCGTGTCTTTAGTGGTATTGTTTTTCTATACCTCTTGAAAGATTTTTGTACAAGAACAAAATTAAGATTCTTTTGCTTGTTTATTTCTGCATATCTGATTCTCTGCTTTATTTAACATTAACAGCCACTGCTCCACAATATTTTCTTTTTACTATTCTTTGTTTTGAGGGCTTTTCATCCACTGCTCAGTGGCTTCTCTTACACAGCACTTGGTTAGTGTCCCATCAGGCTTTTTTCCCCTTTTTCTTTATGACATCTGCAATCTTGGCTCACATTTCATGCTATCCTACATCTTTGGCATGTCCTCTGTAACAGCCCTAAATCAGTCAGGTCATCAATGATGGTTACTTCAGTGTAATACACCACAGCTCTCCTTAGGCTTCTCTTTGGCCACCCAGTGCTCTCTGAAGTTGAGAAATGTTTCTCTTTACTTATTTTCTGTCTAAAATTTTGTTACATTATGAACAGATAACACTGCTTTTCCAGGCAGCCAAATTTGGCTCCACATCTGCACCAGAATGCGTTCCCTGTCCTCCTTCTCTCCACACTTCTCTCTTCCATGATTTTATAAAAATTGTTGTCCATTCTCAAGATAGACTCTGCTTTGTCTCTTTTCAGACTCCCTTCACCTGTGACTCCACTCAGGACTGTCCATATACTCAGATACCTGTTTCCTGCTCTCTTAAAATCTTTTCTGCATCATCCTCTTTCCCTCTTTTGCCATTTTCTCTCCCCATATTCATTAGGATTGACAATAAAACCAAATGGAAACTCACAGCTTAGTTGAGTTTTGACAGTCAAATGTTTGCAGAAGGCCAAATGAGGCGCTTCCTGCAATCTGGTTTCCCATTCAAATTCAGGATTGTTTCTCCTTCCATGGCACTGAGCCGATCTGCAGATGCTGTCTTTTATTCTTTATCTCCTTTGTGACTTTGACACTCAGATCTCATGTTTTGGCAGTTTTCTGCCCCTTACTCATGCATTGTTCTCGGTAATGGGAACTAAAATGGTATTTCTTTTGCATACCTGGACAGTACTTGTTTCTCCTTGCCTCCAATGACAATAAAATAAATCTAATGCTAAACACCTCTATTGAAATTCTCAGGAGTTTTTTGGGGGGATTTTAGCTCGTTCTTTTTGTTCTTGTTGTTTTACTTATTTGTTTTGGTTTGGAATTTTGTGTATATATGACATGCGACTTATGTATCATATGACATATGTAAGTATTAGCATGCACTAATGTTTTTCCTTTGTATACATATGTTTATTTCCACACTCCCTATCTCTACACATGTACCTGTCCACCCAGAGTGTTACAAAGTCAACTGCTCAAAAATAGGCAAACATCAGAAGTGAGAGTTTCTATGCAACTGTAACTTCATACAATAACACAGAGAGCAGTTGAAGTTTTAAGGTGGAAGAAACCTCTGGGGATTATCTCTAGTCCAATCAATATGCTCAGAGTGGGGGCAGGTAGAGCAAGTTGCTAAGGATTGCACCCACCTGGGGTTTGAATACTTCCAATGGTGCAGACTCAAAACCATCTCTGAGCAAACTGTTTATGTACTTGAATGCCATCACAGTAAAAGCTCCAATTCTTTATTCCTCTTCTTTTCTAGTGTTTTTCCTCTCATTCCTATCTAGTTGCCCCTAAATGCTTGAATTTGTTGGCAGTGACTTCACAAATTTTGGCAACCAGCAACCAACAGTATTTCACCAATATCCCTACTGACATCAGCATACATAGACTGTGGAGCAGATTAATATTTCTATCAAACTGTTCTTGTTGTATCTGTGAACTGTGTGAAATTTTTTTAATTACGTTACCTTAATTCACTTGAACTTAATTAAGAACCTGGGTGCTTATTGCCCAGAGCAAGTTAGCATGAAATCCAATTTATGCTCATCTGCTTAAGAGTGGCAGAGTGTAAGACAGTGCTGGAAACACCATTCTGCTAAGGTGCTTACCATTGTTTCTATTATGGCTAACCCTTTTGTCCTGACACCGTCCAATAATCCAGTGCCTCCTCTATAATAATAATCGTGTTCAGCACTTACTAGAACATTAAAATATCAAAGCACTTGTTCAAGGTTCTTGGTGTGTCTGTGCTGAATACTTGAAAACTTTTGCATCTACTCTGTACATCTGTGTGTACCTTTGGGACACACCTTTCTTCTGAGCCACACAACTAACAGCTACCCAGCCATACGTCTGTTATCTCAGAAAACTTTTCCCTGTCTTTGTCTGCTACTGCCTCAGCTGTACTGTTACATCCTTGATGTTGATGTTGAAGTTTTATTTCTATTCTGAATACGTAATCTCCTTCCCTCCCTCCACAAGAAGACCTGGAAAGAATCTCTTCAGTGTCCATATTCATAATCCTTCTCCAGCAGGACACGTACATCATCTAATCTGATGTTCTTTTCTCAAGAAGTTAATTCTCCTTTTCAAATGATCCATATTCATCCCCAGTTTTTGACACATCTGGTTCCTTGAACTTTTTACAATGCATGCATTAATCCTCAGTCTTTCTTGCATCGTTGGAAAGGTTTGACACAGCATCAGTTTAATCACTCTGCTGAAATCCACAAGAATTAAATTTATATATGTTTCTGTTATCTAGAAAGGAACCAGCTGGGTCTGGTTCCAGGTGCTGATATAGCTGCTTGCAATCATATTTTCACTGCCATCCTTGTCTTACTGTTCTTTTGAATTTTACAGTGTGAACAATCAGGTAAAGAGTTACTCTTCCATTAGCAATTTTATATTTCATTCATCAAAACACCTAAGTACAAGCTCATGTATCATGTCGAAAATTACCAGGAATAGAAGAAAAAAGTTTTCAAGATCAAGATACTGACATTTAGTGATGCTAAGACCATAAATAAATGAATGAAAGGATGAATGAATAAATTAATGAGTAAATCACTATAAGAAGACATTGAGTTAAAGTGGTGAGAGAAATTACATAACTTTAAACTCATTCTTTCTCTTCCTAATCAGCTCCTGCTATAGAGAGGGACCCATTACAGTTATTTCCTACTTCCTAATAGATGAGTAATTATATTTTATCGGAACTATGAAGCTATTATACCATTGCAGACTCCCCTGGTATAACAGTCATGCTCTTTATCTGGTAAATGCAGCCTGAGGCTACAGTTTCTAGCTGTGTCAGGTCTAGTAGCCTAAAATGTTATTGAAAAATAAGGTCATAGAGTAAATAAAACACTGAACTGTGGAAAGCACTGTAATACTTTCCGTTCCTTCCATTCTTGCAGTTCTATTTCAGCAACTCCATTGCACAAGAAATTATTCCAATAAGTGGGTCAAATAAAGACTTACACATCATCCTTTCAACTATTATTATCTGAAATTACCCTTTTTATGAAACTTTCCAGGTCTGGCAGGGCAAAGAGACCCATCAAGCATTACTGGGGCCAGCTGGGAGGTGCTGCAGTTAGTCATTCACAAAATGTGTTAAGAACAAAAACATGACAGCTCTAATCATTATAAATGGGTCATTAAATCCCTTTCAATCGCAATGTGAAACACAATCTCTGAATAACAAGTATCTCCTGGGGGAAAAAAAATAAAACAAAACAAAACACACACAACCCCCCCCACAAAACACGACAAAACCAAAACAACAAAACAAAGGGTAAAAAATCCCACCTCTGAATTTAAATAAATAAATAACTTATTCTGATCTGAATGTGATAAAAGATGAAATATATTCTCCTAATGAATACTTGTGTTATTAACTGGTGTTATTTATTAGTTTTATAGCTGCTAATAGGGAGGTCTGCAGTGATAGAAGTAATATTTATAGAAAAGATAATCCTCAAAAAAGGAAAGACTGCCTTGGATTGTCATATTTTGGGCATAGATTTTAAGCTATTAAATCTCTTATTGGTAAGGATGAATAAAGTGACCTTAGAAAAATTTCCAGCAACTTTCTGAAGGTCACTGCTTGGATAGAAGGACTCCTCTTATGTATTGTCAAGGGAACTGGTGGAAGTCTCTTCCCTGAGTACACTTGAGAAACCATGACATTGTACGTACACATTAGCCCTTCCAAAATGAAAAGGAAAGACAGTGCAAAAGGAAAACAGCCCAAGGGGAAAAACTGAAGATGCAGCAAGGAGTAATTATTCCCCAAATGCCATAATAGACTTTTTATTTCATTTATTCTGTTCTGAACTTCAAGCACTAGACTAAGACATCTTGCAAAAGCAAAAGACAGATAATGTGTACTAGCAGTGAGAGCATAGGCCAGAGCAACATACACAGGACAACCTATTTAATGTGGACTGAAGAATCAGTTATACATTGATTCACATGAGCTAATAATGTTTTGGTTTTGTTTTTTTTTTTTTTCTTATAGGAAATATTTCAGGCCAAAATCTAGCCTCCTTCTCTATAACAGTAAGATATAAGAAATTATCAATTTAAAGTATAAACATTTGCAAGAGGTAAACCCCAAAAACCTGTACCGATACCATTTTGAGTGCAGGCAGTGGTGGCTACAAGCTATTTTCATATGCAGTCTAAATCTATATTAACTAACATTCCTGGATTTACATAGGCCCGTAAATACCAGAGCTTAATCTTCTTCCATGCATGTTTCTCCTCTGAACTGTTTTTGAACCTTCCCCTTTAGCAGGGATTGAACAGAAGCAGAAGAGCTATAGATAATTCAGAAGGAGAGACATGGTGAAACATTCCTTACACCTCTAAGAGGAGTTCTGATGCAGCAACAGCTCCTAGTTCTTGGTTCTGTTTATATGTATGACCTTATAGTTGCTGAATGCCAATGCCTATGAGGTGCTGGTCAAAGAAAGTACAAGTTTTGCAGTGTATGCTTTTGATGTTGGATAAAGAATAATGCATGACACATGCAGTCCCCATGGTCAGTTCTTATTTCCTGAGAAAAGTAAAAATTCTTCACCACTGGCCTTGTGATGACCTCTGTCCACATCAGAAGCAGCATGACATGAATTAAGGTACTTCCCAACAAAACCAGTGGTTAAATCATGCCTTACTTATCTTCCCTCCAATCAGTTATGATCATGAGTAATAAATCCATAAGCAGATCCAAGTTCATTCACAAGTCCCTTTTAAAAATGCAAAAAGTAAAGTTCAATAAATGGTCTATACACTAATAAATAGAGGACTTAAGGAGAACTTCAAGCCAGCCAGTCTGCTGGCACTACAGAAACACAATGCACAGTTACACATCTATATGGAACAATTTATTATGACCTTAAAATAAAACACAGGACAAATGTTTATAAATAAGGTAGAGATTTCAATCATTCAAGTGACTAACTGTTATCGTGTACAGGGGATGAATAAAATTGTGAGGACTGGAAAAATAGTGTGGGGAGCATTGACATTTTCTGTCTGATTTCTCAAGAAAACAAGGCTAAAGCTCTTGTGATTGGACATGTGAGTCACTGTGAGCATCACTGTGCACATCTTAACTGCCTGCCTTTCTAAAGAGACCTTACCTATCACTCCAGCCGGGCCTCTCCTCTACCAAAATTTAGAGAATCCATCCCTCCCCTTATGAATCCACAGGAAACTAGGCTTGATTGGTTATCTGGTCATGAAACTAGCTATTCTGAGAAGTGATGAAGTTACAGTGGCATCACATTGCTGTGAGTGAGGTCACACTGAAAATGCACTGATTTAAGTGGAGGATGCAGCTCTTCTGTTAAATCTAAATTTACTCCTGAGTGTCTTTGGGCTATGAATTCATACCTCAGTGCCATGAAGGATATTTTTAAAAAATCAGGCTGTCAATTACTTCCAAGTGAATAATTCATTTAACAAATTTAGATACTTCCCTTTCATGAATTTTACTCTGTGAGTACAGGAGAATACAATTTCCTTTAATTCATGTTTAAAATTCTGCTGAATATTTTCTGCAGATAGTTTCTGATGTGAAAAACGAGGACATTCTTTCAACAGTCCAGTGATCACAGTGACCACAATTATCTCATGATCACCAGGTAGCGTCCCTCCTCTGTTTGTTTTATCCATTGCTTGTCTTATTTCAAGTCTGCAAAAAAACAGAGATCTTCTCTTTGTTTCATCTTCATGCATGGTTTAACACAGTGGAGCTAAGCACTCTACATTTCACTGGAATATGAATAATAATTCAGACTATGATCTTTGTTGTCAATACACATCAATCTCAGCTATTATACAGCTGCTCTAAGACAGGCAGCAAAGCACCTCACGATATCCTAATAACACTTCCATTACACACAGGAATTCTAAAATCCCTGCTTGCTACTGTGGAAGAAAGGATCATGTATAGAGCAGGTGTCTATTGTAATGCTTAACAAGAGCAGCATGATTCCAACCATCTAACTTAGGTAATAACCAAGGCAGTGTAGATCAGTAGAGAGAATTAAACACCACAGTAGGGCAGTTCAGAGTCAACGATGGCACTCCTGTCTCTCCAGTGCTGCTTTTGGGACTTTGCCTGCTGTTGATAGGGAAGAGTTACATTCCCAGGTGGAAGTTCAGCTGCTCTGGAATGGGTTTTCAGAGCTGTTCACTTACTGTGAAAAATACTTCCTTCCCTTCCTCCTCACAGTAACCAGAATGAAGGTGGAAATCCAGTAGGAAGTTCTACTTGCCTGCATGTTTTGCTGTACACTTCACTACATATAGCAGGCATGTTGGGTCAGGGCTAGTTCTTGCAGTTGGACTAGATGATCTTTCTAGGTGCCTTCCAGCTGAAATGGTCTATACTGTTCTCATCTGTGGAGGCTTAAAAACTAAGTGGAGTAATGTGTTTCTGGAATCAAACTCTTTAGCTTTTGGTACGAAGTATAGAGCATGACTCCACAGGAACATGCTCTGAACCACTCCAAATGCCAAACCTGGACCTGTCTCAATGCCTGGCTGAAAGAAGCTGTGGAAAGAAGGGTAGGGATTTATTAGGATGCATGGGAAACCTTGGAAGTGATAAAGCAAGTTCAATATCAAAACAGAATCGATCTGTAGGCACCATAAGAAGGTCCTCATCTAGAGACAGGACACAAGCACAGAGAATAAGCAGCTGCAGACCATGAACTTTCACTTTGAAGAGCAATTGAAGACACAAAACCTGTCTTTACTTAACAAGATATAGTATAGAAGTCAATAAATTTAGGTAGCAAGCAACAAAGATCAGACAACAAATAAAGTTCTAAGACCAGGCAGAAAAGCTGCCATTCAGGTCCAGGCTACACAGGTTCTTTGCAAATACTATAAATGTAACAAATCACTTAGGAGAGCTACAATGCATCCTTTAAGTGCCAGTATTGAGTCAGAAAAAAATCCTGGGTGAGAAGTCTCAACCATGTAGCAATGTGGCAATATGCTTACTTGCTACAAGGTCTGACAAAGCAAACACAAAAAGAGAACGCTCACAGAGGAAGTTAATTCATCATTTTTTTCCCCCTTCAGTTAATGTGTTCACCTCATGTCTCACAAATGATTAGTAGCTTTAATTCTTCTGAAGCTCCAGCAGTGCCTCTGGAAAGATGTAAGAAGCTGCTAATGAAGTACTCTCCTTGGTGTTCCTGCTGTGTAAACATGGGGACTTATATTATACGTCTGAGCCATGGCTATTTTCTGCAGATATTCCTAATCTAGGTCCTGTCTCCAGGACTCATAAGCAAAGAAGTGGCAAAATTAAAGTATTTCTTACTAGACAAAATAGGTATAATTCTGTTTTCACCAGAACATACCAGATGAAGGCCCCCAGAAAAGTGCAATTTAGATTTTTTTGCAATTAGCTTTTTGACATAAAATAAAACCCTCTTTCCTTGTGGGAACAGAAATTTTGCTAGTTGGTTCTGTTAGATCAAATCAGAACTACCTACACAGCTCTGTTCTATCCCACATAATTTCATGAACCATCAACAAAGTGTTGCTCCTCACTTTGTATCTGCATAGCCCAGCAGCACAAAAGGTCTGACATAATGGTGTGGAGGAGAATGCACAGAGGTTTAAGTGTTGATTCAAAGAAGAGAGGATAAAGGCACTTTTATCTTCCCTGACAGAGGATTATTGTTGCAGTCAGTCCATAAGGACATCTTCCCTGAACTCCATGCAAGCCAGTGCTCCTGCCAAAAATGCATAAACTAATAGGTAGAAGAAGCACTTCAAGAGAACCTAAAAACGTGGCTGCTGCCATATGAGTCCAAAGAGCATATCATAGCTATCTCTTCTCTGCTTTGGGATGATTCTAGGCAATCTGAGATCTCATTCTTCCAAGTTTCTCATTCACTCTTCTAACCTTGGCTCAGTACTCAAACGACCCTCAAGCTCTGCACATAGCTTGATGGCCCTCCCAAGGATGGGCAGATTGCTTGAGTTTGAGATGCAGCCCAAACTGATCTTTTTGTAAGGACAAGACCTTGACAAGAGAAAATACAAAAGCTCTACCTCCAGCTACCACTATCCCATGGGTATACACTACATGAGATGTCTTCATCCTTATGTATTCAATAAATATTCAAGCCACATGTCTTCAAGGCACTAGGTTAAGGTGCTTAACGTTTGAGTACACATCATTGAAAAAGCAGGTTGGTACTTTAGTACTAACTCATCTCTATTTTTAGATTTAACACAGCTGTAACATCCCCAGAAGCCTGACCACCCTGCTGTGATTAAATATGGCATTTGTACAGTGAATTGCTGCCTAGATTTTAGAGTAGGTACATTTGTTTTACATCTCTGATCAGCATAGTAAACACTTATTTTCAGTTTGGGCTATTGAAATGGAAGATACATTCTTCTCTTTTTTCATATTTAGCCATGCAAGGGATTTGTTAATGGTGATTTACATTTTTATTTGAACTAGTGAAAAGACTTATATAAAGTTAACTGGGATTTTTCATGCCTGTCATATCATTGAAAGTTACTGGGACAATGAAAAAAGGTAATTCCAAAGTACTAAACTATAGAGAGAGGGCAGAGAAGTCTTTTAAAGATAGCCAGACAAACACTCAGGTGATGTGCACTTGAAAGGGAATATGTGATTTGAAAAGTATGCTCGTGGCACTAACTTAAGCATTTTTGTTTCTTAATATCAATATAAATTGCTTAATTTTTAGGGTACTTATTTGTTATTTTTATTAAAGTAATTCATAGAAACCTGAAATGACTATAAAAGACAAAAGTTATTTGTAAACACCTAACAGGAAATGGGCTGGTCAGAAACCATATAGTCCAAACAGGCAGGATATTTTATCAGAAAGCAGTATCATCAGATACATATTATAGGGAAGATTGGAAGGGACACACCTTCAGACTGAGGCTCTTAAACCAATGTGTTAAGATGTAGGTTAGTAAATGTCAGCAAAGTGCTCAAGCGTCTCTAATGGAGTTAATGGAGATCTAAACAAAGCAGTCAGTGGGAGCTAGGTACAACTCAGTATTGTAGAATGTCCAAGATTGCTTTCTACATTTCATGGATCAGCTCTCACTCCGTTCTGTTACTCAGGCACAGTAGTCCAATTTAGATGCTCTTAGGTATCCTGTCTGCTTTCTCTCAAGAAGCCAAACAATTTCCTCCTGCCCCTCTATTATATTGGATAGCCCCACAGAGCTGTCCGAGATGCATTTCAAATACGTCTCTTGTGGTACTAGGTACCACAGCTAGACAACTGGGTGCTACTATGACTATTATGGGGGTTTCAACAGATGTGTCATCCATGTAGACATTGCTAACTTTGGAAATAAGTTCCACCATTAGAGTTTTATTTGCAATTTTACATTTTTAAATTTGGTATTTGTCATATTAAATATCACCGTGTACAGACCATCTCCAGATTCATGTGTGCCCTATGTTCTGGCTGCTCTCTAACCACCACTAGGCAAGCAAAAATCTCCTATCCATCCTGCAGTGTATCAGCTATCTCTGCACAGAATTCCTACATGCCGTGAGGTGCTTTGAGCAAGAAAAGGAATTATGCTGTGACTAAGCTATTTTGGCAGTAAAGTTTATCTGCCCATAACAGCCTCTGGAGTCACTCTGGATGCTGTGAGTTGTCCTGCTGCTGCTCTAGAACAGTATGGTTCCTCTGCCAGTCAGATTTGATAGAGTATGTGATGCCTGCCTGTAGTAGCAGTTTATCCATGCTCTTACTCCATGGTCATTTATCCAAATCTAAATGTTACCAGAGACAAAAGGTAATTAATTCGAAGGATGCACACAGACAGACACCACAGTTCCAATGACTCGCAGCAATTCCTTCTGCAGTGCTAAGTCTGACCATCCCCATGAAACAATAAAGTGGTCCAGCCCAAATATCTGGATCTCCTCGACATCTTTACTGAGTCTGGCCCCATCTACTCTCCAGTCTGGCAGAAATCCTACCAAATAGCAGACTGGGAGAAAAAATTCTGTGTGGATGGTAATTTATGGCTATCACATCAGAGACTGTCTATGCAGTAAGCTGGGACTCATGTACATGTTTTCCAGTACCAATGGGCTAAAAACAGAGCACACAGCTGGTGTGTAATGTTGCAGCCTGTCATAGCTAAAAGCTTTTCCTTTTCTCTTCCATCTAGTCCTCTTGTTTGTGTCAGTCACCTTTTATGTGTCATCCAACAAGAAAAAAGGCATCTTGGAGTAGACACAACCATTTGCTTTGTATTTATACAACTGTTGGCACTGCAGAGATGTCTGAAGATTGTCTTGATATATCAGTTATTTACAGTGGTTCCTCTAGGCACTGTACAATCATGAATACCTAAAATCAGCAATGTGCCCTGGCAGCTGAAAAGACTGGCAACATCCTGGAATATATCAGAAATCACATGGTCAGCAGAACTAAGAAAGTGATCATCCTCCTCTACTAGGCACTGGTGGGAACACACCTAAAATATTTTGTTCTGGTTTGGGCCTGTCACTATAAGAAGGACATTGTGATGCTGGAACAAGTCCATAGAAGGAGAACAAAGCTGGCAAAGGGTCTGGAGAACAAGTTTTATGAGCAGTAGCTAAGGGAAGTGAGACTGTTTAGCCTGGAGAAAAGGAGGCTCAGAGCAGTGTTTGCTGGTCTGCTTTCCTGAATAGCAAGACATAGGAAAAGTCCTCAAGAGGACATTGAGAAAAATATTTTTACTAAAGGGCTTGTCCAACATTGGAACAGGCCTCCCAGGGAAATGGTGGAGTCACCATCCTTAAAGGTATGTGGAAGATGCATAGGTGTGGTGTTTAATGGCATGGTTTAGCAGTGTTGGAGTAGCATGGCAATGTTAGAGTAATAGCTAAAATGTATGAAATACATTTTCCAAACTAAATAAAGATATGATCCTCTGTATATATTAGTGCACACAGGACAAAGTTTTAGGACAGGAAAAAACTTTAAACAGCAACACTCTTTTTTCGTTGTTGGTCTACCTAATTTGTCCTTGTTTGCTCCAAAACATTTAAAATATGTGGGAGCTCCAGTCCTGGAGGGAGGGTGACTTGTATGAAGAAAATCCCCTCCTTTCCTCACTCTAATGTAGCTTTTTTGGTGAGATGTATAACCCAGAATGTTACGGGGATCTGGGAGGCCAAAACCAATGCAAAAAGTAGTGAACCCTTCTGATTTTTCAGTCGCAAGATAGCTAGCAATCACAGCAAAATACTGTTGCGGTCATGCTGGCTTGGCAGACAGATCTCCCCTAGTGTGTCTGCATTACAAGCAAATGGTTGGTAATGATTTGTGTGCATGCAACACTTCTAAATAATTAAAACAAACCTCTGTCTGCTGCAGAATGCAAACGTGCCAACAAACTAACCCAACCAAGCCAACTTTATCTAGGCTCAGTAACTTCACTGCAGTGAAAATTCCCTTGGAATGGCCAATTGAAGGCAAGAGCTCTAGGAAGCCAGCTGGACATCCACTTCTTAAGAGACAAGTAACTCTCCTGCTGAGATAGCACAGTGTGTTGCCTGCTGTAGCTTGAATGCTTGAATGCTTGAAATGGGGCATACTAAGGAGTTTTATACTAATTTTATACATCAATTATTGCTTGCAGGGAAAATGGAATTAGTGACATGAGTTGATGTAGCAGCAGAACTTCATACTTTCCTCTTCAGACTGTCTCTGAAATAATAAAATCCCTAAATTTTCTCCACTGAAAGAAAGAGAAGCACGGTAGAGACCTCTCTTGCAATGATCAGAACATGAAGTTTGTGATTTTTTTCCTCTCCTCTAGGTGAGAAAAGGCCATTTTTACCACAAGGGATTGCATCACTTCAGCTGGAACTACCTATAGTTTGTGACAAGATGAGGGCAACCATGGAAGGCAGTGACATATATTCTTTGTTGGCTTCTGTCACCCAATACAAGAGGTAAACCACTCCTATTAGCATTTGCCTTGGGAGAGAGTAACAGCTAATCTTAGTATTACAACCATTGCCTTGAGATATCAGTAGTTATTTCATTTGAGTAGTTTGGATAAGGCAGTGTGGGAGGTAGGAAGACATAATAATTCAAAGGTGAAGAGTATGACCCCTAGAAGAAGTGAAAGAATAAAGGCTGAGCAAGTAGTGTTACAGATATTTTAAGAAAGTTTGAACTAGCTTTTTGGTAACAGGTAAGTAAAGAACACTTGCAGAAACAACTCCCTACAGAAATTAAATAGAAAGCTTTCATCTGCATGGCATGGCAGGAACAATACAATGTTTAATGGTTTTTGCTAAGAATCACTGCTTCTTTACATAAGGAAGAAGTATCTTCTTTATTCTTGGTATTTGCTATTGATCTTGCCCCTTGTCTTTTTTTGCCCAATTTGGCATGCATTTGAAATCGCTCATTCATGTGTCTCACAAGCTTTGATGTCTGTATGGTTTTGAGGAAACTGCAAATTGCTGTTGTAAGTGCATTTTCTGTATTATGGTAATTGACTATAATATATCAGAGGACAATGTTGATGGAAAATATCCTGTGCACAGTAGCAGAATTTTGCAGAACTCAGCACTCAGATTAACATTAAAAGAAAATATGGTCTTAGAGTAAATAGAGCACAATTAGCTGGTTCAAAAATTAATTTCTTAAAATAAGTGTATAACCTTTTATTTCTCCTAAGACCAAACACAGTGAAGAAATTGTAACTTTAAGGAACAGTGGCAGAAAATGGGAAGAAAATGATTTTCCTAACCTTTCAACTCTTCCAAGACACACCTCTAGCAGGTGTTCTCTGATGAACATGCTGTCCCTGTTGACTCACTGTATCACTAATGACAGAAGTAATTGAAATGCTGAATACTTATGAAGGAGATTATAAAACTACAGTAATTAAACTAAATCGCTGTCCTTATTTTCCTCTCTGTGACAGAATTTCTCATACCTCCCTCTGTAGTTACCCTTTTGTTCATACATTTGCCCTTAGGTATGGCAAGATTTATTTTGTGTAAGTCCACCGAAAAGCTATGCTTGGCTATCCAAGATTGCCTCTTAAGCTCATAGTATTTTCAATAGACTCACTTCAGAAGTTTTTGATATGTTTCTGTTTGGCTGGGGTGAATTGCCCTTTGTCAGTTCCTCTGTATTGTCTACAGGGTGAATACATAAGTGTCTCTTAAATCATATACCTATCTCATAAATGGTTAAATGAATTCTAATCTCTCGGTTTTTCTGTATTCATCTTCCATCAGTATGTGCTGTTTGGCTCATTCCCATTTCTCTCCACCAATTATCTATCCACTTAGGAACCAATCTCCCGGGTAATCAGTTCCAGTCCTCAACCATCAGAGGAAGTCATGTCGTATCATCCCAGTCATGCATTCATCAAACTCCCTCTTACAAGTAGTTGTGTGATCTCCACCACTGCTCCAAGTGAACAGCTGATCTGCGTTAATCTTTTCCCTCTAAGGCTTCTTCTAATTCTCTGCCTAACCATATTTATGATCAGTTTATACTCCATTTGTCCTTCAGCTTCTATCTCTTCCTGGAATTTACTTGCTTGTAGATATTTATAAGCAATAATTACATCATTTGCTAACTTTCATTTTGCTAGTTTGAAGAAAGCAAGTTGTTTGTTGGTTTTTTTTTTTTTAAGGTAGTTTCTCTATTCATCCATTTTAGCAACCCTCTTCAATTTTAATAAATCTCTTAACTGTCTTGTATAATACTAATGAGAGGTGTACATTGTATTCCTGATTTGTTACAACAACAAAATGACATTAATATTTCACTCTCTTTATGGAGTGTGCTTTCTCCTGACAGCCTTGCTCTGGTGGCTCACAGTCGTCATTTTCTGATAAGTAGACTATCTCATAACAGACTTTCAAAACATAGAATCATAGAATGGTTTAGGTTGGAAGGGACCTCAAAGTTCCAACCCCCCACCACAGGCAGGGACACCTCCCACTAGAACAGGTCACTCAAGGCCTCATCCAACCCAGCCTTGAACACCTCCAGGGAGGGAGCAGCCACAACCTCTCTGGGCAACCTGTTCCAGTGTCTCACCACCCTCACTGCGAAGAACTTCCTCCCAACATCCCATTTAAATCTCCCCTCTGCCAGTTTAAACCCATTACCCCTCAGCCTGTCATTACAAGGCCTTGTCAATAGTCCCTCCCCAGCCCTCCTCTAGGCCCCCTTCAGATATTGGAAAGCTACATCTAAGGTCTCCTCAAAACCTTCTCTTCTCCAGGCTGCAGAGCCCCAACTCTCTCAGCCTGTCCTGGAAGCCTTCCAAGAAATTTTATCCTATGACAAATTTTCCAGTTTTAGTGGCCAGAAATTCCTTGTAATTTAAACCAATAGTTCTGTAACTTGATGATGAATCCCAAATTTTTTGTCATCACTTGTGCTGCTGCAGTATTATCTTTATGCCACTATCTATGCTGAAAACAATAGATGACATGAGCTGAAAGAATTAGCTTTGGATAACTACAGGAATAATCTTCCTAATCTAATGACTCTCATTTAATTATAAATAATACTCAAGTTGCATCACAATTCCTAGATTTTTATTTCCTTTACAAATATTAACTCTTCCATCTTCATAGTTTTAATGCAGAATTATCAGTATCTTACTGTAGCCACTTAGCAAGCATGTCTGGGTTTTAAGAAATATACACTAGATGGAAGAGTTCATATGTGCAGCATATGAACTGCAACCTTTCCTTGGTATGAGATATCTTAATTCATTTAACTGTGAAGGTTTTTGTTGAAATGTTGCTGTGTTCTGGTTCCTAGAAGATAGAACAAATATATTTTTTGCTACTCACCTAAAAAGAGGTTAGATATATATCTTCTGGATGCAAATAATAAGTGTGCTAATCTAGATCACACACTTGTCCTCACATTTCCCTTAGTTTCACAGAAAGACTTTATGGACAAAAAGAAATACCTTTACTTATTCATAACCCTATGATTGCCTCCTTTCATCATCAGTCAGTATCTCTGAAATGATCATCAATCAGTTATCTCTGAATTTAGCTCATTTTTAGTATCTCTTGAGTAATTTAAACCTCATAATTCTCTTATTAATTTTAAATTATTAGAATCATATCAAAGAATCATAGACTCAAGGAATCTTAGAATGGTTTGGATCAGAAGGGACATTTAAGATCGTCTATTCTAACCTCTTTGCTATTAGAGCTAAATCTGACCTAGCTGACCTATAGGAAATAAAGTATAACAGAATTACAGTGTGTGTTGAGTTGGAGAGGACCTCTGGAGGTCCATAATGCAAAGTCCTGCTCAGGGGTGATTAAACTAGAGTAGGTTTCTCAGAAGCATGTCCAGACAAGTTTTGAATGTTTCCAAGAATCTTTTACCTGTTGTGATCACAGGGTCTGTGAGATGCCATTAGCATTGCCATTAGCATAAAAAAAAACCAAAAAACGAAAAACAAAAAACCCCAAAAGTATAGATAATGTAAGACACAGAATGCTTTAACTAGCTGTCTACCTGGATACAATAAATACATGTTCATATTGCACACATCGGCCACATATGTGCATAGAAATTTTGGTGCTAAACATGAGGAATTTAAAAGGGAATCAGTGCATCTGAAACATAATTTGCAAACTCATTTGAGTTAAAGCAAATATGCCACAAAAATCACTTTCTAAATGTGCATGATACAGAACCATGAATCTCTCTCCCTTGTGATGCATTTAGCATGTTTTTTTATGATCTATCATTTTTTAAAGTCTTCATTTTACGGCATTTTATGGCAATATTTCAAGCTCAGTGTAACACAGAAGACTTTATTCTGCATCTGGATGTGATCTCCATTTTTCTTTTAATGAACTGGTTTTATATAGTGCAAGTACATGAACAAATAGAGTCAGAAAAGATGTTTAAGGTGCTTTCATAGGAACAAGCTTAATTAACGTCCAGCTTTCAAGAGGAGCAATTTGGAATCTATGTAACTGTTTTAAAAAGAAACTATAGTGTGATTAGCAAGACCTTCATTGTAGAAACTTAGTTTGAATTCCATTGCATCAGTCTCAAATCAAGCCTTCCATCAAATATATCCTGCATGCAGCTGTTCAAGCAAAAGTTCATGAGAGTTTTATCAGGAAGAGAAAAATGGCTGTACACCTCAAATCATAAGATGAGTTGTGCTAGTTTGAATTAATTGGAGGATTTGGATGAGAAATTAGACTATAGGCTGAGAAAGGAAAACACTGATGATGCTACTTCACTCATACCTTTACTGAGAAAGAAAAAAAACTCTTTAAGAGCTGTAACCCAAATATAGATAAGTCAGACTGCTTCAGACTGCTTTGGGCTGTGGTAACTCCTGCATGGCTTTTTCTCCCTTCCTAGCTGGATCTGAATAATTCCACTAACTTCTTTCCTACTGTTAATCCCCCTGGCTGATCTACCTTCACCTATCTGCTGCATAAAGCAGATGGTGAGATAAGATTGGGGAAGGGGGGAAGGTGGTAGGGGTGGAATTTTGATCTCTGGGAGGGGTGTGGTGTTTCTGTCTTACTTTTTTCACTGTATATATCTGTAAATATCTGTTATACATTGTAAATATCTGCTCGCATGTTGTGCAAAGCTGTAAATATAAAACTTCATTTATTAACTTCCAGCCAACTGAGTCCTAGCCTGGGTTATTTCAAAGTGGGAGGGGGCAGATAACTGCCAAACCACCACATGAGTGGTTCACTAAACAATTTTGTTTGATCCTGAGGCGTTTTTGAACTATAGTATCTCAGAGTGTTGGGCTGGAACTCAAGTCTAACCCTTAGATCAGGTAGTCATAAAACTATGCAATTTGCAACAACAGCAAAAATGAAACCCAAATGCAACTACAAAATCTGTCTGCTTAGCTTAAAGCTGATAATTTCACCTACCCCTGCTGTGTCTAGCTGTAATTCTCTCTTTTAAGAGAATGACTTGTCTTCCTCATGTGAGCAGAAGGGAGGCTACAGTTTTTACCATTATTATATCTTTGAATGAAACTGGTTGAGTCCCGCTGTGGCTTTCTTCTGCATGCCCTAACCTGACTGTTTGTTAACAACCCTATAGACCACATCTAGCTCCTATATAAATTTCAGTCCAAAGAAAGTAGTCTGAAAAGGAGACATCTCTTTGCTTTACAGAGTTCTTTGAGCATCTGGTTCAACTGCAACGCATTCTTCTCTTGTAACAGGAAGTGTTTCTTTAAGTACCTTTAAGTACAATTTGTTTCATTATGCCTTGTTGTACTCATTTGTATTCCAAGAAGCAGCTTTGACTGTGTCGTGGCCCTTAACTTGTCTGTCCAAGCATAATTCATCATCAAGAACAATCATTCCACTGCTTTATTCATTTCTGTTATACATGTGCTACTCCTCCTTGGCATCAGAATATCTAGGGTTTTTTTCAGTTACTAAAAATTTAACAGAACAAATGAAAACACTCTGACATTTCAATTATTTGAAAAGTATAGACAAAGATTCCTATAAAATCTGGGCTCTACCAATGAAATCATGGTGCTTGATGACTTCAAAGATATGACTGCATTAGCTAACATAGAAGAAAATATTTTCAGGCTTAATTACTGACACTTTTTAACAAACTTGGCAGAAAATCCAATTTTAACAATAATTAACTGCACAGTCATTAATTCTGGAACTTAAGCCAAATGTAGTCTTCCATAGAGAGGACATCTGTGATTGTCTCCTTTGGAATTTGTTCTCTTATATAAACGTAGCACAAGTTTTCCAACTCTGATTCTTTTGTTTTATTTACAACACATAAGAAAGCAGACTTGGAAATCTGTCAGCTAAACTATAGAGGGAACGGAGAAGGGGGAAAATAAATTTGTTAAATAGTTCTGCTTAATTTGTTTCACTGAAATAAAAAAATAATCAAAATCGTAGTCTTCAGTTGTACGTGTGCAAAGACAGAAACGGCAAAAAAGCACCTAACTAGGCTTTGGTTATTGTTGCATATTAAAGTAAAGCACCTAAAAAGGCTTTGGTTATTGTTGCATACTAAAGTCTGCTCAGAGCAGTAAACGTCTCTGTTCTCTGATTCTTGCAGTCAAAACCAGCCCTTTCCCAAATTCCTCCTTCTTCTGAAAAGTTACAGTCTTCCACTTCCAAGGAAACAACCCCAAGCTCGCAGCTCCCTAGAGTGTAACCCAGATCCTCAGTTATATATGTCAGTACATACATACCCCTGTGTGGATATTTTAGTTCTGACAAAGAAGAGCATCCTCTGATTTCGTGCTGGCTCACCTTGCTTTCTTCACGCTTGGTTTAATGGTGAAGCAAAGGAATATTTTTAGATACTGAGGAAATGAATAATGAAAGAATATGCAAGATTTCCACACTATTCCTTCCTGGGTTTATGCTTAAATGCTTCTCAGAAGACTGCATAGATCAACATTTCCCACTTACACTTCTCCTTTTTTATCTCCTATTTACTAGAGTATATACAGTTGTTGCCACTGAAAGAGGGTGAGGTATCCAACTTCAAATCATCCCCTTAAATGGTGCTGACAGGGTACTTTACTTGTAAAACCCACAAAGCAGAACAAATAAAAAGAGCTGTTGTAAGACTAGCTAAAGATGTTCAGGCACTTGCCATAATCATTTTGCAGCCTGAAAGAACATTAAAGTTTCACAGCAGAGATGTGATGTGAAGTTGATCATGTCAAGAGGTTAAAAACACTTTTTTGCTTATGCTTCTGGAGAGTTGATTTTGAAATATTTAATAAATCATTCATATTCTATTAAAATAGAACTATGATTCACTTTTTGAGAATTTCAACAGATTACCATACCAAAGCACACTTTCTGTCCAACTTCCACTCTTCAGTTATCTGTCTTCTTTACTCTGTTTCATCTTCTTCAATATGATCTCCATATCTTTTTTGGAAAGCTCAGCACTCTGCAGCTCTCATTTTCTGGTACTATTATTTCTGTCTTCTTTTCGAATAACTGTCAAAATTTACCTCTTCACTTCAGAAAATCTTTCCCTTTTTTGTGATGAAAATTCTACATAAAGTGGTTTTGGTAAAAGTGTGCAGAAGTACTGCATAATTAAAAAGTTCTTCAAACAAATATTTGTCTGATATGCCAGATTATTGCTACTATGACATTTGAATGTTGAAAAGTACTCACGTAATTTATCAATGAAAATTAACAAAATTAGATTACATCATAGAATCACAGAGTAATTTCAGCTAGAAAAGACCTTTAAGATCATTGAGTCAAACTATTATTTAACTCTGCCAAGTTGTGCTGGTTTGAGTTAATTGGAATATTTTAATAAGATAAATTAGGTTATAGACTGTGAAAAGAAAACAATGATGATGTCCACTTCACTCATAGGTTTACTAAGATGTACTAAAGCAAGGACATAAACATAGATGAGACAGAGTTGGTCTGGTCTGAGCTCTGGCTATTGGTTTCTCCCTCTCCTTGACTTCTAGCTAGATCTGTGTAACCCAACTAATCGATTCTGCTTCTAAANAGATGTAAATATAAAGTTTAATTCCTTAACTTCCAGCCAGCTGAGTCTAGTCTGGGTGAATTCAAAAGTGGCGGGGTGCAGGTAACTTCCAAACCATCACACAAGTCTAGTGGTAAACCCTGTTGCTCAACACCACATCTCTTCATCTTTTAAACAGGCTCCCCAGGGAGCTTGTTCCAGTGCTTGAGAACCCTTTCAGTGCAGATTTTTTTTCTAATACCCAATCTCAGTCTTACAATAAGCCTTAAGAAAAAAAAAAAAAAAAACAAACAAACTGAAAACATATTGTAGATCGATTTAGAGTGAAAACTAATAACTTTGAGGGGGTACCATTTAGAAGGAATTCAGCACATGATGTTGGAAAGTCAGGAACCTAGCTCCAGTTCTGATATTCTGGGAAAGCGCTCCTGAGGAAAGTTGGATCTAGTCAGGCTAAGCTTTACATTACATTAAGCCTAACTTACATCATTTGAGTAGGGATGCCCATACATTCTTTTGCTGTTGGGCCTTAAGTCTTCAAGCACATTCACTTGTAAAGCTTATGTATTTCTCTAGCATCATGTATTAGAGTAATGAAAAATGCTAGTATTGTACATGGGCATAATATGAATGTAGAGAGAAATTCTACTTCATGAAGTATCTGTCATTATTCATATTGAGCACTGAAGTTATTTCTAGCCTGGGCCAGGCCTACCTTTTTAAATATTTTACTGCATATGTTTGACTAAGTAAAATATTCATGAATATATTTCAGAATAATCAAATGTAATTTAGATTCTAATTCAGAGCTCTTCTATTCAACAGGTCACACACTTCACATTCTGCATAGTCGAGAATTGGAGAATTGTTTCCTGCGCCGGAAAACATTTCTGAATGTTAAACAGATTGTACTGAAGAAGTACTACTCACTATTTTCCTATGAATATTTCTCAGGCATCCAAACAGGATGCCACATGAGCTAACACATATGATGAATAGTGATGATTGGAAGTGAGCAGTTTGCAAACAGTGAAAAGTTTTCATCAATGGTATTTAGGAAATGCTTACAAATAACACAGATACTTATGAAAGTCAGGAAACACTTCTCAATTAAAATGAGACTTAAACATGAAGGTTCTGGACTGGCATGTTTTCCTTAATTGGTTGTGCCTTCACGTCTGCTGGATGTGTTTCTCAAGATAGTACTTGGGGTAGCAGCTAAATGTGATAAATTTATGCCAAAGATTGACTTTCTTTTAGGTATAATATGTAGGAATTGAGAGTGCTAGGACAATGCAGGATACCTCAGTGTCTGGTATCTAACACCATTCTTCTTGTAAAGGAGAGAACATGGACTTTTTGAGCCCAAAAAAATGAAATATATCAGAAGAAAGACCAGTACATGTACTGGTATGTACCAGATCATGTAGCCTGGGTTTTCTCAGACAATACAAACCTGGAGGCAAAGTCAAGAGCCAGCTATGATAATGCTGCTGCAGGCAGTAATTCTGGGTATATAGAAGGCTCCTCTAAATTTAGGAATTTCTCTATTGCTTTTAACAGACCTCTGAGATTGACAAACGTGAATGAAGGCAAAGAGCAACCTGAGGTACTGCAGAACACATGTGGTGCAACTTTTTCAGATTTAATTCTGCTGCACCCCCTCCCAGATCCATGACTGAGGAGGCAGAATCAGGCCAGTTTGTTGACTCTACCGTCACAGACATGTAGGGAAGGAAAGAGGCACTGTCCAAAAGCTGCAACAAACAGCACATTTCAGCAGTTCGCTTCAAGGTGAAAGCAATGAATTTGGCTCTCTCAGGACTGTCTTCAGTTTGATCTCACAACAACAAGAACTGGCTGGAGGGTTGGGCCCAGAGAGTGGTGGTGAATGGAGCCACATCCAGTTGGCAACCAGTCACTAGTGGTGTGACCCAGGGATCAGTGTTGGGCACAGTCTTGATGATCTGGATGTGGGGATTGAGTCCACCATTAGTAAGCTTGCAGACAACACCAAGTTGGGAGCATGTGTCAATCTGTTAGAGGGTAGAAGGGCTCTGCAGAAGGACCTGGACAAGCTGGACAGATGGGCATAGTCCAGTGCCATGAGTTTAAACAAATCCAAGTGCCTGGTTCTGCATGTTGGCCACAACAACCCCATGCAGTGCTACAGGCTGGGGACAGAGTGGATGGAGAGCAGCCAGGCAGAGAGGGACCTGGAGGTGCTGGTTGACAGCTATCTGAACATGATCCAGCAATGTGCTGAGGTGGCCAAAAAGGCCAATGGCCTGTACCAGGGATAGTGTGGCCAGCAGGACCAAGGAAGACTTCTAGAGAAGGGCACCAAG
Source organism: Psilopogon haemacephalus (assembly GCA_013396835.1). Classification (NCBI taxonomy): domain Eukaryota; kingdom Metazoa; phylum Chordata; class Aves; order Piciformes; family Megalaimidae; genus Psilopogon; species Psilopogon haemacephalus. Next base: position 136,278 of record VWZI01017683.1, on the reverse strand, counting down.
GCTGGTGAGGGGCCTGGAGTAGAGATCTATGAGAAGTGGCTCAGGGAGCTGGGGTTGTTCAGCCCAGGAGGCTCAGAGGAGACCTCATTGCTCTCTACAACTACCTGAAAGGAAGTTGTAGCCACATGGGGTTGACCCCTTCTCCCAGGCATCCAGTGACAGAACAAGAAGAAACAGTCTCAAGCTGCACCAGAGCGGGTTTAGGCTGGACCTCAGGAAGAAGTTCTTCACAGAAAGAGTAATTGGCATTGGAATGCATTGCCTGAGGAGTTGCCATCCCTGGAGGTGTTTAAGAGGAGGCTGAATGAGGCACTTAGTGCCATGGTTTAGTTAATTAGAAGGGTTAGGCAATAGGTTGGACTCATTGATCTTAGAGGTCTTTTCCAACCTGATTAATTCTGTGAATCTGCCACTGATGTGGCAATGGGAACACTAGCAGTAACAGGGGTAAAGAGTTTAAGATCTACTAAGGTGTGCTGGTTTGAAATAATTGGAGGATTTTAATAAGAAATTAGACTACAGGATGAGAAAGGAAAACATTGATGATACTACTTCACTCATAGGTTTGCTGAAAAAGAAAAAAAAATGTTTAAGAGTTGTAACCCAAACATACATAAGACAGCATTGTTAAAGCTTCTTGAGCTATTCTCTCTGCTGCATATCTCTTCCTTCCCAGCTGGATTTGAATAATTTCACTAACTTCTTTCTTGCTGCTAATCCCCCTGGCCAATCTACCTTTGCTTATCTGCTGCATAGGACAGATGGTGAGATAAGATTGGGAAGGGGAGAAGGTGGTAGGGTGGTTAGAAACTCCTCTTAGGGACCCTGACCTCTGAGAGGGGTGTGGTGTTTCTGTATTACCTTTTTACTGTATATATCTGTAAATATCTTTTTTATATTGTGAGTATCTGCTTGCATATTGTGCAAAGCTGTAAATATAAAGCTTCATTTCTTATCTTCCAGCTGATTGAGTCCTAGCCTGGGTTATTTCAAAGCGTGGGGGGTGGGGGGAGGTAATTGTTGAACCACCAAATAAGGTTGTTAGAACTTTCATCTAGAGCCCAGTTATTTCTTACTGTAAAGTTGATTAGAGAATCCTCCTATTTTTGCAGATTTTGATCACCTCACAAACTAAATGTATACTATCAATTGTGAATACTTAAGCATTCATTATATTTACTTTTTAATTTCCCTGGGGGTCTGATTTATCTCTGAGACTGACAGTAGTCAAGTTGGATGAAATGGACTTTCTCCTGCATTCTGTCTTTAAAAAAGATCACCAACTATTACTGTGTCTCTTCACTCAAAATGATGCCAAGAAATAACAATTCAACCATCCATCCTCTGCAATGGACATTATGAAACAGAAAATAAGGCTCTCTTCAAATACTACTGAAGAATAGATTGAATTATTGCCAATATATGTACCTGAACTGGGAAGATTAATAGATTCATAAAACGGTTGGAAAAGACCTTAAAGGTCTTCTAGTTCCAATCCCCCTTCCATGGGCAGGGACACTAGACCAAATTGCTCAAGGCTTCATCCAGCCTGGCCTTGAACCCCTCCAGGAAGGGAGCATCCACAACCTCCCTAGGCAGTCTGTTCCAGTGGCTCACAATCCTCACTCTAAAGAATATCTTTCTAATACCTAGTCCAAATCTACCCTCCCCAATCCCTACCTCTTATTCTATCACAACAAGCTCTTGTAAAAAGTCCCTTCAAGGCTTTCTTGTAGGCCTCCTCCGGGTACTGGAAGGCTGCTATATTGTCTCCCCCAGGGCCTTCTCTTCTTCAAGCTGAAGAGCCCAAACTCTTGTAGCCTGTCCCCATATGGGAGGTGCTCCAGCCTTCTGATCATCTTTGTGGCCTTCCTCTGGACCTGCTCCATCAGTTCAATGTTCTTCTTATAGCAGGTACACCAGAAATAGAGTCTTCTTAACTACAATGACACATTTCTACATTTTCTACTAGATAAAATATTTGCTTGTGCAATTTCTGCTATGTGAGAAGATCAAGGAGCAGTCTCATCTCAAGGTTATGTCTCAGGTCCAGCTAGCAGGACAGTATCTAATCAACATGTGATGAATGGTACCTTAGCACTTATGACTTTCTTCACAGAGGCAGCAAACCAACTCTAGAAAATCTCAGAGTTTCAATCAATGCACAATCCCATGCACAACTCCAGGCTGGGTGGTGAACAGATGAGAGCAGCCCTGAGGAAAAGGACCCAGGGGTCTGGGTTGATGAAAAGCTCAGCATGAGCTTGCAGTGTGCACACGCAGCCCAGACAGCAACTGTGTCCTGGGCTAAATCAAGAGAAGCGTTGCCAGCAGGGCAAAGGAGGTGATTCTCCTCCTTTGCTCTCATCAGACCCCACCTATAGTATTGTGTGCAGTTCTGGAATCCCCAACACAGGAAGGCCATGGAACTGTTGGATCAAGTGTAGAGGAGGGCCACGAAGATGATCTGAGGGCTGGAGCACCTCTGCTATGAGGACAGCCTGAGAGAGTTGGGGCTTTTCAGCCTGGTGCAGAGAAGGCTTCAAGGAGACCTTATAGTAGCCTTCCAGTATCTGAAAGAGGCCTACAGAAAGGCTGGGGAGGACTATTCACATGGTCTTGTCATGGCAGAATAAGGGGTAATGGGTTTAAACTATCAGAGGGGAGATTGAAACTGGACGTTAGGACAAAGTTCTTTAGAGTGAGGGTGGTGAGACACTGGCACAGGTTGCCCAGGGAGGTTGTGGCTGCTCCCTCCCTGGAGGTGTTCAAGGCCAGGTTGGATGAGGCCTTGAGTGACCTGTTCTAGTGGGAGGTGTCCCTGCCTATGGTGGGAGATTTGAACTAGGTGATCTTTGAGGTCTCTTCCAATCTGAACCATTCTATGATTCTATCAATTTGCCAAAGACAACAGGAGACAGTATCAAAGCTGGGATAAAAGCAAGGAAGCATATATGTGAAAAAAAAATAGTAGAATTACCTTTTAAACACAAATTCACCATAAAAAATTCTCCAAGCACTCAACAGGAAACTTTGAATTAATTAATTTCTCTGCAGTCTGGGGCACAAATGTTACAAGTTTACAATAAAATTGCCTTAATGCATTCTGTAGACCTGTTTGTGGGTGTCACTCTCTGCATGTGAGTATGATTATTTTCCTCAGGATTTGTGATATTACTGTCAGTCTCATGTTCATGAGGCTTCTAATCATTATTTATGAGACATTCTGCAGATCAAATCATACACTTGATGAATACCTTCTGCTTCAAAGTGTGTACATATATATATATATATACACACATATACATTTCCAGGTGGCAGGAATTAACCCAGCCTCTGCTAACCTGGAAAATTTAAAATGCATAAAACATCACAGGAGCTCAGGAGAGAGCAAGCTAATGAATGTGATGTTATATGCTCAGCTTCATTCTTCATCAATATTCATTTGCTTTCTCTACCCTTTCTCTTTTAGTGTTCTGTGACTAAAAGGCTTTTAAAAGTCTTTCTTCATTTTAAAAATGACTCTGAACTAAACTCCCACTCCAAATCAATCTACCCCTCTTCCTCCTGCACCTGCCTCCAAAGTGCAATAGTTGTTCATATCACTGCCCTTCATTGCCCAGAAAAAACTCAGTGAAATGTCTGATAAAGGCCTTCTAGTAATGCAAATTTAGCTCATATAGAGTAACCGGAACATATAAAATCTTCATTTGTGGTGTCAAAGGATCCATGAGGGATTGTTTCTTTCATTTTGTTGCTATGGAAATTGCTGAACTTCTCCCTCTGAATTAGCGGATTTCATATCACAACAATTTCTTGTGAGTGTGGAAGCTTCTGATCTTCAACACCAGTGACCTACCTAGACCTGTCCTCCTCTTTTTACCCACTTTGGGCATAGACACCTTGACTCTGTGTCTAAAATGAGGACATCCTTCATGCTAAGAAAAGTGCACTGATACTACTGCAATCAGATGCTGCAATCACTGATGCTGCTTCATGCTAACTGAACTGAATTTTCTATTTTTGCCATTCCAGTCACCACAGTGTTTAAGGTCACTTCTGATGATGCACATACCCTTAGAGCCTGTATGGCAACTTCAGGTTCGGTGACTGCCTAACTTTATGCATGTCACTGCCACTGATTTTGGGGTTCACAGTGAAGTTCCTCCTGTGAGTTTCCCATTAAGACAGCTCAAGTTAGAATTGCAGTTCTTATATACGATGTCCCGTATTCATTATGCCATTTGGTGGACTGAAGCTTCAATCACTTTTTCCATACACAGCTGCACAAGACATGGTGTCTGCCAGCCTTGATTCACGTGCCCAAGCCCCACCTATGGCCTTGGGCTTAATGCTTCCTATGGGCTGTATCCAGGCTTTCAGATATGCAAGGCTGGTAGGAAACACAAGGCATAAGGGGTTAAGTGGAACCAGGACCACATAGATCAGATCAGAGCCTTTCCCTCCAGACATTGAGAGGATGATGTCTCTTGGCTGACCTAGTAACCTAGTACCCAGGGGAGACCTTAACACCTAGTGTCTCCTTCCCTGGGAGCGTACCAGAAGTTTCCTAAACTGAGAAACTTAAAATAAAAATAATTTCCCAAACAGGACACCCACCCAAAGACATGGGAACTTTTCCAACCACCAATTAAACAAATTTAGTCCATAAGAAGATGTTTTCCTTATATTTTGCTTATTTTTATGTTCTCTTTTTTTTTTTTTTTCTACTTATAGTTGCAAAATGTAAAAACCCTCTTATCCTCAAAAAGACTTCCCCTCACAGTGAAATCATAAGCTAAGAATAATTTTCAGATCTTTCCCTATTCAGTGATCTGGAGCATTCAGCAATGTGGAACATTGAAGCTTGTCTCCACCGTCAGAGGATTTATTAATTGTCTTTTGTGACAAGGTTGCGCAGTGGTTACAGTCACCTTGCAATGAAGGTGTCAGTTCTTACACTACGGAGAATAATGATAGACCCTTTTGAATGCTTGTTTCTGAATGAAAAAGAACAGTTTGACAGATGTTCACTCTAAGTAGCTTCAGGTTTCTGAAAGGAGAGGTCATCCAAAATCTGTCAAGGAACCAGCTGAACTTACAGCTCTGGGATTCTGCTGCTATGAATTAACCAAGTTGTCCCAAGCAAAATCACACAGTTTCTAGTGATTATATATCACAGACAAGGAAATAACCTATAAATTTTCCCCTTATTTCCTAGGTAAGCTTTTCAGTTCCATATTTATAATCTTCTTCTCATCTTCACAGGCTTAAAAGAAAGGTAAGTTTCTCACTAAAAGATAAATTTCCACTTTTAAAATTCTAAATACAGAACTGATGACTGAAAAAATATTAGTTTATCACATAGGACTGCTGTTCCTTTGAACTACATCAAGAAAAAGTGAAAGAAAGGAAACTTAAAATACTTTGAGCAAAAATGTCAGATGACTTTTCTTCTAGGAAAACTCCTCTTTATTGCTGTCACATGAGCAGAAATGCTTCAGAGGAAAGTCTTTTGTTTAACAAGTCACATATCAGCACCAGCAATCCCTCTTAAGGCAAGAAAAAAAAAATGCACTGTGGGATTCTAGGTCAAGAGATTTCTTNAAAAAAAAAGGAGTGAAGAGGAAGTGGGGAAAGGAAAAGAGAAGCCACCCTAACTTTTGTCTGATCCTCACTCATGCACTTGTGTGACAGTTTAGGCTGATTTCTGACTATAGCACTCCTGCAGGGATGAGTCTGTTTGGTTCTGGGTAATGTTCCCAGCAAATTGAGACACTTTTGTCCTTGAATTGGATTACTTCCAAAGCCAGATGAGACAGAGTCTGGAAAGTGTCAGACACTTGTGAACTGGAGTCCTTTCTCACAGGTTTTCTCTGAAGCTACTAAGACTAGTCCTGCTTAGCTGTATTATTTCCTCAGTTTGACTCGCTCCATGAGTAGATCCACAGCCCCCACCTCATGCTTTCCTCTTTCAAGGAAGTGCCTTATTCCTTCCCACCTAGAGCTCACTAATCTTCAGGTAAAATTGAAAAGCACAAGAATGTCAGTTTGGACTAAGCTCCTCAAATGTTTTTTAAAGGTCACAACAGCACCTTGCACTAGTCATGGTGTTTCCAAGAACTCTACAAACCCCAACTATCTCAGATATTCACACTGGAAGAGTTACATAGGTGCAAATGTCCTCAGAGGGACTGAAGAAGCTGCTGCTCCTGTCATTGCAATGCTGCAGCTGCAGGAAAAATTTGCAAATACCCTTCCTGATCAGAACTGCTGTTACAGATTAATGTCATCCAAACAGAGCTTCCCAGTCTACAGTGTCTCACCCACATCCTGGTTGTGTACATCACCATCACTGCACAAACAGAGAGGACAAGCCAGTGGGGCTGTGTGAGGAAGTGAAGTGGGACAAGCCGACATTTTCCTCTCATTTCTCCGGCTGCACCTAGAGCCTGCACTGTCACACTACCCCTGACCACTGAAGACTCTGTCTCTATTTCTTTTTCCCCCAAGAAAACCTCACTGACGGTACCTCAGGACAGGGCATATTTGCTGTTTGATCTAGCCCCAGGTGTTATTTCTCTGATACAGAGGTGGCGTGATGGAGAATGAACAAAAAAGATTGATCCATTGATAAGAGAATTTTCTTCCAATAGATGAAGCCTAGTGAGCATTCCAGTAATCACCGTAGGACATCTTTTCCTCCAGTTTTATGAAAAAAGAGGTAAATATGATGTACTGGAATCTGCAGCTCCTTTCGCTCCACCTTGTGTTCGCCTTCCAGTCCTGTAAAACAAGCCACTTATTCTGTAAGATCACCAAATTTAAATTCTTTTTAAAATCAAATTACCAGCAAGACTAAATATGACAGTTCCATTTCCAAGCCTTTTAATGATCCTCCCATTTCACCACCCACAGCTGCTTGCCTTTATCACTTTCTCCCTTGTGCCTTGGCTCTGACACCTATGAGCCCCAAAGGTTTTATTAATGTTAATTGATGAGGATTTTTTTTTCCAAGTGAATAGCCAGATTATCTGATTCTTGATTTAATGGCAGAGTCAGCTTTATATACCATTTTTACAGTTAGAAAATATGAAGCAAGAGAACATTTGCCTTCTGAAGCACTTGAGCAGGCAGCAGTTCCACTCTGAGTTCGGGTATTGCAGTTCTGGCTGCCATTCCACACGAAGTAGGTGCTGCAGTAGTGCAGCTCCACGGTTGCTTTTTACATTTATGTGCAGATTTCTTTTGCAGATTCAGCTCCCAGCCTGCTAGAATAACTGCTCTCTTTGTGGCATTGCTCATTCTTTACTTCTTGGCAGCAGCTTAAGGATGCAGCCTGCCCCAGAGACACTGTCCGTGCGAAATGAAGCTGTGCTGTAGGTGGTGCCGTGTGTTTGGAACAAAGGCAGAAGGAGAAGGGAGCTTGACAAAATCATTTACACTGGATTTTGTAGAGGGAGATTTTGCAGATTTAGCAAAGACCATCTCTCTTGTGGCCCAGAGTATTTACTGGAGAAGACTGCTATTTGTATGCGTGTTTCAGAGGACTAGAGGTGGGGGGAGGATCTGAACAGTCAAATGGGAGGCTCAGAAGTAGGTTGAAAGCTGAAGATAGATATTTAAGGTCTCCACAAAGATTCAATGTTCACACATCCAGGCACTGCAATTAAGTCAGCAAGCACAGTTACTCATCTATTAGTCATTCACTGGCTTCTCCAAATACATCATGTCTGGAAGTCCCCCCATTCCTCTCATAAAGGAAACTACCCATTGCTGATGTATGTACAAGACTTTTATGCTACCTTCTACAGCTCAGTCATATTAAATAACTCATCACTGGCATCCTTTTCATTAGGCAGGCCAATTTAGGTAAGGGTCTTTATCTGGTTGGGCCTATTTATAGGACATGAAACCTTTGATGTATGTATAACCCTGACACTTCCTTCTCATCCCACCATAGCCAGGTGCTAGCCCTGAACTATAGCTCGCTGAAATACCTATAGAAGCAGCATGTGGTGGTTTGGCAGTTACCTGCAACCACCCCCCACACACATACACTTTGAAATAACCCGGGCTAGGACTCAGTCAGTTGGCAGTTAATAAATGAAACTTTATATTTACAGCTTGGCACAATATGCAAGCAGATATTTACAATATATATTACAGATATTTACAGATATATACAGTAAAAAAGTAATAGAGAAACACCACACCTCTCTCAGAGATTGGTCCCTAATAGGGGTTTCTAACCACCCTACCACCTTCCCCCCTTCCCAATCTTATCTCACCGTCTGTCTTATGCAACAGATAAGCAAAGGTAGATAGGCCAGGGGGGATTAGCAGCAGGAAAAAAGTTAGTGAAATTATTCAGATCCGGCTAGGAAGGGAGAGACATGCAGCAGCCAGAGTAGCTGAAGAAGCTCAAGCAGCTCTAAACAGCTCTGTCTTAAGTATGTTTGGGTTACAACCCTTAAACATTTTTTCTTTTTCAGTAAGAGTGAAGTAGCATCATCAGTGTCTTCCTTTCTCAGCCTATAGTCTAATTTCTCATTCAAATCCTCCAATTAGTTCAAACCAGCACACAGCATCAATTAATATCAACCATTGGAAGTAAAGATCTAGCAATCTAGGAACATTGTAAACATCAGCGTACATGACAACACATGCTCACTTCCCTCGTCTTCCACCACAGGGCCAAAGCTATCTAGATGAACTTCCAGCACAATAGGAGAACTTGGTAGTAGGAGTAGGGTTCTCTGGTAATGAACATTGCTCAGATATCCAACACATTCATGACAGTTTGTCTGCTGTTACAGACAGCAGGGTGTCTAGCAATAGGACAAGAAGGAATGGTTTTAAGCTGATCAGGAGTAGGTTTAGACTGGATCTTAGGAAAAAGTTCTTCAGTATAGGAGTGGTGAGACTCTGGAATGGGTTGCCCATGGAGGTGTTCAAGGTCAGGTAGGATGAGGCTTTGAGCAGACAACTCTAGTTAAGAAGCATCCTTGCCCACAGTGTGGAGGTTGAAGTAGATGATCTCTAAGGTGCTTTCCAACCTAAGTCATTCTGTGATTGTGTGATTGTGCCTTTTTCCTTTGGTCCACCTGCATTCCTTCATAAATGTACTGGAATTTCTATGAGAGATACTTTTAGAGCCAACAATAGATCATTAGAATAGAGTTGATAATAAGTACTTAACAAAGAAGGAGGGCTGTAAGAATACAGTGTGCACCCAAAAAATTTCAGCACACACATCTGTAGTGCATATTGGGAATGGATGAAAAATATAAAATGTTGGAGATGTGGTTGTCCTGAATATATATTGCTAACCTAACAGCTAACATTACCTTCATCCATAACATCTGCCTAGCAACACAAAGCTTCCAGCTTCTCCTAGTGATAAACCTCAGGCCTTCACATTCTTCCTACCCTTCCCTCATCACAATACATGACTTTCAAAGGAGTCTTTGTGGACTACAGGAGAGGAACATACACGGTAATAACCAGCACCGCAACTGTTTCACTCCAGGTAATAACTATGAGTTTGGAGACATGGAGGTTTACTATTCATCCCTTCAAAAGGCTTCCTTTCATGTTGAAGGCAGAGCATCTGGGCACTATACGAGTAACAACACACTCAAATAACTGTAACAACCTTATGAATGATGCTGTCCTACGTTTGGTCTCTGTCCATCTCTGTTTAGTGCTATTGGAATGGGTTTCTGGTAACAGCATCACTGAGTGTTTCAGTGAAGCCTCAGTACTTCCACAGGATCTCCAGAGATCTCCAGCCTAGCTTAGAATCCCCAGCAGCTCCCCTGGGAATATATCCACTCACCTCACCTCAGTAAAAGCTGTTGCATAACTTGATAGTTTGAAAGATCTTTTCAATGATCCTACACACTCCCTGTTTATCCAATTTCCTGCTCAACACCATGACTGCAGTGTGTGCTCTACCAGACTTTCTCTAATGAGACGCCTAAAGATTTGTTGGCCTCTGCAGCACTCCCAGCTGGAAATAAGTTTGGTCTGCAGTGAACAGCAATTATTGAAGAATTCCACCCAGCTTTAACACAGACAGTTGGGTAAGGAAAATAAAAATGCAGCTGCAGAAAATGTTTCTAGTTTGTATTTCACTGATTCATCACCTTAAACTCGTTAAGGGGAGGTAAATTCTCATCTTATTTCCACAGACAGTAACTGGTGCAACACCACAGCCAACAGTGTAGTGGCTCATGCACTGCCTGAGGAGCCAGACACACAGTATTTGTCCCACCACAAGCAGCTTAGATAGCAATAGAGCGGAAATACTTGAGAGGCAGTAACACCCTGCATTTCTTAGACAAATGTTCCAGAAGTCTATTAAGATCATTTGTCTGTAGTGCACAATTTCTATATAAATGCACTTCCTCTCATCCCATTCTTCTCAACTGTGAGAAGTTTGAGATAACCATTTGTTGGTTTTTATTCATCTTGGTGGCAGGTTTGTTTGATTTCCTTACAAGGAACTTAAATGTTTGCAATAAATAGATCTCGTCAATGCCAGAAATGAGAATAGCAGAGCTTTCTGGAGAAAGTCCATGAACCTGTGATGACTTAATAGTACCCCCAAAATGCAGAGGCCAAGGCTTGTGGGTGGTTCCAGGGACAGAAACAAGTTTCTATAATGCTCCTCCTGGCTCTCTGCTGTAATAATTTCTTGTGTCTTGACTTACATCTCATGTATGAGCTCTTGAAAGTTCAGCCATCCTGGTCAGTAGCTGTGTAATACCCTTACTTACAGCATTTGCTTTTGCTAGAGTGAAAACCAGAAAAGAATACGTAGCCTAAGCTCACAAGGAACAGAGATGAACCTCTGATATAAAACATCAAAGGTTCATCCCAGGCCACACACATGATTTATGTGCAATTTTATTTGATATTTTTATGGCCTTATACAAATTTCAAAACCCATATGCCTGAAGAGGACATTTTTCTGAGTTACGTGATTTTGAGCATTACGAGATGCAATCAAGTCCCTAAAGTGAGAGTTAGTATTGTATGAACTTTTCATTTGATATTGTTGCTATCTTAGTGAATTAAAATTATAAGCTGACTGTAAATGAAAATATCATCTTCTGTTTGGTAGCTGGCACAGGATCAAAGCTAACACTTGCCAGCCTGAGTCTTCAGAGATTTTCAATTTTTCTGGTTGCTAAAAATCTTTATTCTTCTTTAAATGTTAATTTGCATTGGAAAGAAAATATGCATTTTAATGTGCAACTGGGCGATACAGACTCTCATCGTTCTTTGCTTTGCTGACGTAAAACAGGATCAGGGTTCATTTCATGTTTACTCTGGTTAGAAAGCACAACCTGGCAACTGAGACCCAGTCTTGGGAGTCAAGTGGTAACTAGATCTCCTGAACAGGCACACGTGCTTCTCATCTTCTTAATGGCAATAAATGGGTGGCAGTTTTTCCTACTGTCTCTAACGGAAGACTATCTTACACAAAAGTAGGAGAGAGATGCCTGCCCATTGTCTTCTACCTCTTGTCTTTTGGAAACTTTAGGGTGTACCATTGACTCACCTGGAGTGCTATGTCCAGCTCTGAAGTTCTCAGCACAAGAAAGGCATGACAAGCATCCTGGTCACCAAACTGGAAAAACATGGACTTGATGGGTGGACAACTCGCTGGGTAAGGAATTGGCTGGATGGTCGCACACAGAGAGTGGTGATCAAGGGCACAATATCCACCTGGAGACCAGTGCCAAATGGCATCCCTCAGGGGTCAGTGCTGGGACCAGTGCTGTTTAACATCTTTGTCAATGACATGGACAGAGAAATTAAGTGCACCCTCAGCGAGTTTGCAGATGACCCCAAGCTGTGTGGCACAGTTGACTTGCTAGAGGGCAGGGATCCATCCAGAGGGACCTGGACAGGCTGGAGAGGTGGGCCCAGGCCAACCTCATGAAATTCAACAAGGCCAAGTGTAAGGTCCTGCACCTGGGTCTCTGCAATTTGAAGCACAACTCCAGGCTGGATGGCAAATGGCTGGAGAGCAGCTCTGAGGAAAAGGACCTGGGGGTCTGGGTGAATGAGGAGCTCAACATGAGCTTGCAGTGTGTACATGTGGCCCAGACAGCCAACTATGTCCTGGGCTGCAGCAAGAGAAGCATTGCCAGCAGGGCAAGGGAGGTGATTCTCCCCCTTTACTCTGCTCTCCTGAGACCCCACCTGGAGTACTCTGTGCAGTTCTGGAGCCCCCAGCACAAGAAGGACATGGAACTGTTGGAGAGAGTCCAGAGGAGGGCCACGAAGATGATCAGAGGGCTGGAGCACCTCTGCTATGAGGACAGGCTGAGAGAGTTGGGGCTTTTCAGCCTGGAGAAGAGAAGGCTTCAAGGAGACCATATAGTAACCTTCCAGTATCTGAGGGGGGCCTACAGGAGGGCTGGGGAGGGACTATTCACAAGGTCTTGTAATGACAGGATGAGGGGAATGGGTTCAAATTGGCAGAGGGGAGATTTAAGCAGGATGTTAGTGGGAAGTTCTTCACAGTGAGGGTGGTGAGACACTGGAACAGGTTGCCCAGGGAGGTTGTGGCTGCTCCCTCCCTGGAGGTGTTCAAGGCCAGGCTGGATGAGGTCTTGAGCATCCTGATCTAGTGGGAGGTGTCCCTGCCTATGGCACAGGGGGGTTGGAACTGGATGATCTTTGAGGTCTCTTCCAACCTAAACCATTCTATGATTCTATGACATGAACCTATCGGAGTGGATCCAGAGGAGGGTCAGAGAAGTGATCAGAGGACTGGAAGACCTCTCCAGTGAATAAAGGCTGAGAGAATTGAGGTCTTTCAGTCTGGAGAAGAGAAGGCTCCAGAGAGACCTTATTGTGGCTTTTCAGTATTTAATAATACTAATATAATAAAGACGGGCTCAGTCTTTTTAGCAAGACCTGTTGTAACAGAACTAAAAACTAAAAAGAAGGGAGGTTTAGCCCCAGAATAAGGACAACATTTTTTATGGTGATGGTGATGAAACACTGGGCTGGGTTGCCTAGAGACATGGTATATGCCCCATCCCTGGAAACATTCATGATCAGGTTGGGCAGGGCTCTGAGCAACCTGATCTCACTAAACTTGTCCTTGCATTTTGCAGAGAGATTGGACTAGACGAGGTTTAAGGGTCCCTTCCAACCCAAAGCATTCTATGAGTCTATGATTGTATGTTTATAGCTGCTTTCACTTGTGGTATTCTTCAAGCATTTCTAGATAGGGATTACAAACATGGTTCCTTAAAGGACACAAAACCTCAAGTTGTATGAAGCTTCTTCTTCACCTCAGGTACTCAGTATCTCCAAATAAAAATAATTTCTTGACATTGACACCAAAGAGATCTCCACAATTAGCTTAAAATCTCCCAAGCAGAAGGAATAAATTATTTCTCTCAGAAACTCCTCAAAATCACCAAACCCAGATATCTCTAAATAGTGTACACTGTTGTCCATTCCAACAGTAAAAATCAGGTGATCATTAAACAGCATCTAGATACACTGTGCACTATTCCTGACAGTTTTTGAGGTCATACAGAGACAGTGGCTCATTAGAAGCTCAGTTATAGTCTTCTTTAACTCTGTTTTTCAATCTGTGCAAGGTCATTTAGAAAGAGGAAAAGATTCTCATTAGTGACAACAGTTAAAGCAGGACAAGTGGCCTTTTGCTGCCCTTTTGTCCTTTCTGTAAGCATAGGTGCCCCAAATGGCTTCCAACTAGTTTCAAAATATTTGTGAACAAGTAACTATCTGAGAGTCTATTTTTGCAATCTTTGGCTTCATGGAAAAATTAGGTGTTTCCTGATTTCAGTATCTTTGTGGTTGAAGTTAATGTGGGTTTAGGAAATGAAGACTCTTGTCACTTTAGGGGAACTTCCAGATTACAATGTCCAGTGATTAAAGGGTATCAACAAGTTCCATTCCAAATGGCATATTTTATGTTCTTTTGTTTCTTAAGAACTTTGTGGAATGAGAAAGATATCTCCATAAAATACTACTGGTTAGTTGATGTGCAAATCATTACTATAAAAGATTACATTTATAGGAATCTAAAGACTTTCACATAGGGTATGAGTAATTGCCAGAGAGTGGAATAATTACAGAAAACTTTCTATTGCCAAAGAGAAGTTATTATAGATAAAATGATAAAGAATATTGTTTGGAATTGTATTTAATTATAGTGAAATCTTTAAAAAACTCTCATCCTACAATCACTTTATATCTTCTACTTTCAAATATCTAAACTTTGAAAGTACTGCTTTTCAAAAGAGATTTCAAACTGAGCAGGACTAAACATTAAAAGGCATGAAATGTGCAAATATTACATTTTAACTAGAGGCAGCTGTTTGAAGAAGTGACAAGCTGATCAACTCTGTAATGGAGATAAAGCAGTCATTGAATGCACCTCAGTGTGGTGGCAGAAGGAAGAACAAAGCAAAAGCATTGGAATCGAAGGAGTCTCAAGCGACCCCTTTTGAAGTGTTCAGTTAACCAAGCTGTATGAATGGGGAGCTCTTCACTCCTCTTATAATGGCAGGAGTTAAGTGAACTGTAAGTGTTTGTGTTTACGGAACTGTATTGTTCTTGTCCTGCAGAAATGATGGTTTGATGTTGCTATTGAGCTTCCCTGCACCTGGCCACTGTATTTTTTATTAGGACATTAATCTGCCATTTCTATCATACTCATGTGTGACTTGCCTCAGGGATCAGGAAGGACCTGTTGTGAGGAAAGCCTGGGAGTCCTCTTCTTCATACCAAAAGGGAGAGCCTAAAGAGCACCAGGGAAGCATCCTCTTCAGCCTCCTCTAACATCAATAAACAAAATGAAGTTAGCTGATCTCCAGATTAGACCCCAGTGTGAAGCTTTACTGCACAACTGACGTTATATGTAAGATCTAAACATTAACACAGGGGCCAGAACCAAAGTCACTAATAGCATTTCTGTTGACCTGAACTGACTTTCAGTTAGGCCACAACTGAAACATTAAATATTTGATCACAGTTCATCAAATGTTTTTGAAACTATGTTTATCAGACACTCAAGTTTTCTGAATTTTCCACTTGTCGTTGTTTAAGTTTTTTTCATTTCTATATCACCTGGCTACCACAGAAAAACTTAACAGGATCAGAGTCTCACAGTACACTGCATGTTGGGGCTTTCACAATAAGTTTCTTCTTCAGAGATCATGGCAGACACAGGGTGCTGCAGAGCTTATGGATGGCATTCCTGTGACTCCCCTAGATATCCTCTGGATAAAGTTATTGACAGACATTTGGCACCCTCCACCACCCTCCCCTTGTTCCGACAAGGCCTTCCACCCTCACAAAGATGCTTGTCATGCTTGGCACCTGCTCCATACAGCCATGGACCAACCAGCTTTACTCATTTTGGAATATAATTAAATCCCTTACTGCCTTATTGGATGACTCATTTAATTTTTAATGACTTCCCCTAAGTTTCCTACAGCTTCTTTTAATCTGGAGAGAAAAATAGCAGCCAAACAAGTGCACAGAAAGCAGTGTCCTTGGCATTGAGGCACTGATATTCCATCTGAGCAAGTGGCTTGCAGTCTGACCTTGGGGAAACGGTAAGAAATCTGCTGTGCTCTCCGCCTTGTCCACTGAACTAACAACAAAGGTCATCATAAATCCCTTGTTATTGACTTTAATGTCATGAACTAAAAATTATTCTACTGGCAGGAGGGGTCAGTTTGATTTCGCATTGTTTTGGTTTGGACCCAAAAGCAGCACAGGACAGCTAAATTGAGATCAATTGAAAAACAAAACAAAACAAACCCAAATCAACACCAAAAAGCTGACTGAGAGAAGGATAAAGCAGTCCCATCATAATTCCCATAAGTCTCAAATCAATGTTTCTATGAGAAATTTTTTTTTTTTAAGTAATGTTAGCAGACACCTGGGAACAGCCCATCTGCCCTTGTAACTGTCATGTAGATGTGTTTTTGGCAATAGCCAACTGGGTTGGCTTGGTTGTAAGCATGTGTACAAGAACTCCATAGAGTGATTCTGTATCATCCTGAATAACTGCTACGTTTGCTGTATCAACTCACACTCTGTAATTGTTAATCCTGTTTTTTTCCCCAGCTTTCTGGTCTAGCAATCTATCATCAGATTTTAGGCCTTTTCCTTGAAATGCACAGTCTTACTTCAGCTTGTTTTTTTGGTGTTTAATTTCATTGCATCTCTCCACATCCTATTGTGAAGGCTGTCACTGTCTGTTTCTTAGAAACTGACATTGGACTATGTTTTTCTAACCTCACTGTAGCTTTTCCTGGACATTTCCATCTTCCTTTTAGAATTTAAAAGCATTCATCCTTGGCCCAAACAACCCTTGCATTAAAGCTTTTCCTCTTCACTACAGTTTTGACTTCTGAAACACAACAGCTCTTTTTATTTCAGCAACCTGAACTCCCATTCCATATAGACCTCTTCTGTGTGCCATACATGAGCTCTCCTTTAAAACCTTAGCTAGAAATACCTTCCACCACTACTCTAAATTGCCTCATCTTTTACTTCTTCTTTTAATACTAGCTGGCTTCTCTTAAACCACAAAAGCATTACGGGATATCATCTGTGTAAAAGACAATTGTTTCTTTAAAGTTATGTCCAATTTTTGCTTGCTTCAGGAGTATTTTAAAGAGGTATTTTAAGCCCAGGAGCTCATGATCTGAGGATGGATGCAGTTTAAAGGAGGAAAAAAGAACCAGGCATACAGCCAGTTTTAGACTACTTTTGAAAGCAGGCAGCAGTCCTTTATGCCAAGTTTTTGGACTAACTCCCCATCAAATAGGAATAGCATCAGACTTTGCACTCTACTGAATTTTAATTGGGTATATTTGCTACCAAATGAAAAATACTTGCTGCACCTAATAGCTAGAAAATAATCTACTTTTCCAGTCTTTGAAGCCTCTATATGGACAGAGCATACTCAAATTGGTTCATTGCAAGTAATATTGCACAAAGGAATTTTTAAGATGTAGGTGGAAGTTCAGACATCTATATAGAGGGCTTGTATGAGGTAGGGCAGGGAGGTGTAGATCAACAGCCTGAGAGAGCTAGAAGCATTGGCAGAGAGAGAGCAGTCATGGGGATGAGAAGGACTCAGAATCCAGCAACAGGAGGAAGGGAAGGGAAGGGAAGGGAAGGGAAGGGAAGGGAAGGGAAGGGAAGAAGTGACAAGGCCTAATATCATGCGCTGTTAAATGAGGAGTGAACAGATATCTCCTGTTCAACAGGGTTGTATTGTACTTTATCTGTTTTCAGAGAGGATTGTCACAGTTTATCTATGCCACTGCAGTGCTATAAAAAGTTAAATATTGTTATCTAAACACAGAAGGAAGGAGGGGAGTTAGGCACTGTTATAAAACCAGCACAAACTGTTCTGGAGAAAAAGCCTGAAGGGGAAATTGTTCCCAGTTCCCCAAAAGCTTCCACCTGTGTCATTATGTCCCACCTGTATGCTTTCTCCCCAGCTTAAATAAATCCATTCTACATCTTATGTCATCCCAGTGCCTGCATCAAAGGGTTCATTTTGCTAGTGCTTCATTAGCATCCTCAACTCAGCAATTTAGTGGCACAGTATATCAGTCAGATGCATCATTGGAAGGGAGATGAGGGTAATGTATGTAACAGATAATACAATTGCAATCTGTTGGTGCTTAATTAAGGGATGCAGGCAACCACTACATCTGCACCACAACCACCTGGGAACACAGAGAAATGAATTATTTTCCATGTGCACATCATATTGATGACTGTTTTCTATTGACACTCTTGATAAGTAAATTAGAAGAAGTAAATTAGATTAGACAGAAGGGGAATTTTCCCATTTCAGTCCATGCTAACTGAAAAGTAATTTTAAGGCTCTGCATACTTACTGAGTAAACTTCAATCTGGCAGCTTGAGACAAAGGAAAGAGAGGACAGGAATGAAGGTTTTTTAAAATGCCACTGGCTTACTGGCGCAACAGACTGTTAAATCCTATCAGCAAAGTTTCCCCAGGAGTAGCTACAATAAGTGAGGGATGTGGCACTCTCAGTTGCTGTGAGGCTTACATATCCACACATTTGGTTTGAGGAGAATTTTTTAATGTTTTGGGATAAAATCATTAAGAAGAGAAACTGTATTGCCTTTGGGGATTCACAATCAAATGAGTCAGCCCAACCCCTTCAAGAAATTTTGGATGCTTTTGTGGTCTCCGAGCATGATTCTAGCATCAGAGATGTCAATAAACAATGCCATTTAAGCAGACTTTTAACAAGGCTCTACAAACTTCAGTTACCTCAGTATTTAATTCTCAGAGTGGTGGCAAGTCGCTGACAGAGGGACACCATGTAAAGGGAGACTCTCTTAGTTCTGTTCTAGTATAGATTTAAATTACACTTTAAGTGTAGGGAAGGGAAGGGAAGGGAAGGGAAGGGAAGGGAAGGCAAGGCAAGGCAAGGCAAGGCAAGGCAAGGCAAGGCAAGGCAAGGCAAGGCAAGGCAAGGTATAGGAGGTGGTTGAGGCACTGTCCGTGTAGGTGTTTAAGGCCAGGCAGGATGAGACTCTAGCCAGCCTAATCTAGGGTAGGGTGTCCCTGCCCATGGCAGGGGGGTTGGAACTGGATGATCCTTGTGGTCTCTTCCAACCCTGACAGATTTTGTGATTCTATGATACTATGATTCTATGATTCTATTAGTCTATGATTCTATGATTGTAATGGCACTGTCTTGGAAACTGAATTGCTCAGTAAGTCCTGTTACTTGAGTCAGATCTTATTTGGTGGTCTCTCATCTTAGTACTTATTTAGCTTGACCTTGTTTAGTGTAGAGAAGCTGACAAAATTCAGTTTGATAGTGACATTACTGCTTCTTGTACCTTAGGCCTTCTGATTTTCCATAACTTATTGATCTTTTCTACCAAGGCTGCTAGTTTAAAGATTAAGCATTTTCTAATAATGCATGTGAAGAGAAAGAAATGATCAAATACAGATTATCTGCACGAAAGCAACTGCTCTGCTGTATTAGAATAAATCTACATAATTTGCCCAAATTATGTTTTGTTGGATTACAGAATGGTGTGGGTTTCAAGTTCATGTAGTCCAACTACCTCTTGCCCTGGACAGGGACCTAGATCAGGTTCCTCAAAGTCCCATACAGCCTGATTTTGAGCATTTCTGATGATGAAATATCCACAACACTGAGGATTGCCCAACCAAAGTGTAGGACCTCACATTTGGCCTTGTTGAACTTCAGGAGGTTTCTATAGGCCCATTCCACAGCTTGTTGAGGTCCCTCTGTATGGTATCCCTTCCCTCCATGATCAACTGCACCACTCAGCTTGGCATAATGTGCAAAGTTAACAAGGGTGCACTTGGTCCCACCGTCTGTAGCTAGTGAAAATACACTGGTCCCAGTATGGACCCCTGAAGGACACCACTTGCTGCTGGTTTCCACTTGGACAGTGAGCAATTAACTATAATGTTTTGGATGTAGTCATCCAGACCATCCATCAAATCCATTTCTCTTCTATTTAGGGGTAAGAAAGTTTTATGTCTATTCTACCTGTTTGTCTCCCATAGCGCTAATTTTTTTAATCTTTGTTTTATTTTTAGTTTCCAGACTGGCAAGTGACACAAATCAAATATGTTCTTCCCACTGCATTTATAACACTTTAAGATTTTCTGCAAGACACCTGCTCCATTCTGGGCTTGCTGTCTGTCTAACACAGCAAATGTTAGCTCCTTGTCCTTGCAACCTTACTTCTCTGTGGTTTATCCTGCCTGAAAACCTCAGAGTGTGTCATCATCAAACAATAAAAATGAAACTGTGCCAACATTTCAATATCCTGTCTGTTTTGAGAAAATATAGATCAGGTCCGAACTGCATCCTAACTTAGCCACTGACTACAGCAGGTCCACCTTGTGGTATCTTTCAAAGATGTGTTGATGTGTTATTTATCTCAATTATACTATTATCAAAATTACACTTGGTTTCTTTACTATATAGTCATAACCAAAATAACAACTTTGAGTCATTTTCCCCTGTATGCTTTCACAAGCATAGTTCTCAACTGGTATTTCCATGTATGGCAGTTTTCAGTATTATATAGAGCCCAGCAGTGTGTTTGATCCCCATTGCCCATTCAGAGTTTTTTTTACAGGGTATATTTCTGTTTCCTGCAATTAGTAAATTTTGTTTATGGTCTTCCAAGGACTACTTGGCTACCTGTACTCAAAAGACAGGAGGCATATGCAGAAAAGACTCTTCAGAACCAAAGGGAATACATTTATATTTCCCTTACATATCAATTTTATGAGTGATAGAAAGTGGTCAGGGGGCAAGGGCTGAATTTGAGTAGAATCCCAAGCACAATAGGAGTCTCTAGGGAAATGTTTGTCTCCAAAAACAAACAGGGTCCAGACCCCAATCAATGAAAGCGATTCTGAATGCTAGAGCCTTGTTGAAGGATTTCATCACAGCTAGGAGAGCTGAGCAAGTGGGCTGAAACAGAATGAATCCCTTCCAGGTGAATACATACACAGAGTCACAGAAGAATACCTTAATTTCCCACACTGTTGCTGTGTAATCTAATAATCACATCAGTAGGTGCATCCTGTTACCACTAGTAGCTGCCTGGGTTTGAATGCTTGCAAGAACCAAGTTAGCCAGTGAGTGTCCCAAAGGGATCTACAAAACCAGAAACAGGACTGAATCCCTCACCTCATACCAGATCCAGAGAAATCCAGAAACCAGAGATATTCCTCTCCATTGCACTGCATAGTCCCGACTTTGATGAGACAATATCAGCCAATGCATGGGACAATCAGTGCCAGAACTCCTCTGAATGTTTTAAGTCTCTCTATTTAAGCAAGTATCATTCAAAGATGTCTGTAAATTCTTCAGCATATCCTGGAGAAGTTGATTGGGTTTTGTGTATTCTTCAGTTGAATTCTCATACTAGAATACAACAGTATTAAGAAAGCAAAATATCTTCACTGTAGCCTGGCTAACAGCCCTTTGCCTTGCTACAACCCTCAGGAGTTTCTGAGCATTGTAACAGATTATCTGCTGGTAGTTTTGTATGCTGGTAAATGCCCACTAAGGATGTGCTTCAGACAGTGATGGTCTTGTAAATTGAGGTGGATTTGAAACACATTCTCTAGAGCTTACAGGTTAGTGGGTTTTATTGTATAAATACTGTACATGTCTTTGCAGCCCTTTAAAAACACAGACACACAGAAGAAACCCAGGAAAACCAATCCCTAGTGTACTGGAATCATGCCAGTAATTAATCTATTTAACTACTGGGACTGAAAGAACAGATGGGAAAATACATCCCTTTTCACCTGAAATAGCAGTGTAATATCTCGAGTTCACAAGTCTCTAAATGGGTCTCTAATACTGTTTTATAATTTAGGCATGGCAGCTGCAACTCTCTAGTCACTGTAACTGGCTTCTTTTATGGCATGTAATGATTCATTATGCTTATGTCTTTTTGATATTTGGACAAAAAAAAAAAACAGAACAGAAAACCACAGTTAGTGGTGACTGTCGAACCAGAAGAGAAGGCTTTATATAAACATACGTAAATACCAGAAGGGAGGGTGCAAAGAGCATGGCCCAACAGACACAGGTTGCCCAGGGAGGTTGTGGTGTCATCTTCTCTGGGATATTCAAAAGCTGTCTGGACTTTTGCTATCTAGCTCTTAAGCAGGGGAGCTGGACGAGATGACATCTGCTGGTTCCTTCCAATTTTACTGATTCTATGACAAAAGAGGAAAACGAGAAAGAAAAGTGAGAAAGGGCAAAAGAGAGGAAGGCAGAAAGGAAAAGTTGTTTGCAATAGCATAATCAAGGCCAAATGTTCAGTTGATCTAAATCAGTCAGAATACCTTGTCTATTAGTACCTATTTATTTCTAACTCAGCAAACACATGCCTTGTCACATCATGTGGGAGCTCACACACTTTCACATTTCTCCTAGTCCCATCAAGGATCTGTCTTGTTGCATATACCAGGGGATGACTGTCCTCCAGGTACTAAGCAAATGAATTAAAAAATTATTTAACATATCTGCTGAAGTGAAAAAAAAAGGTATTACAGAACAAGTGTTAGGAACATCTGACCCCCATCTCATTGCAGACAGCATATAGGAATCTTTAAAAACTCAGGCTAGTGCATAGAACAGCTTACCTCTGTTTCCCTAGTTCTCTCAGGAATTAAAGCTTATATCATGCAAACCAGATATTCATCACCTACCATTTCAAACCTTATTACTTTATTCTGATTCATTCTTGATCAATAAAATAAGAAGTACATTAACAATGAAAAAATACAGAAGCATCTATTAACTTCCTATTAACCACAGTTCCTTTTTATGATCAGTGCTGCATGAAGGTACATCAAATTGCAGCCTACTTCTAATGAGCAAAGTATTAGGAACACATGAGAAATATAGCAGAGCACCTGATCATTAAAACATGACCATTAAGAACTATTAATGTCGTGATGAACCATCCTCCTTGGCATTAAAGAACGATATGTATGCTAATTCAGCTATCTAAAGTTATTATGCTAAAAAGCTACGCATGGTTGAGTTCTTTATATAAGTAATTAAAAAAAAAAAACCCACTACTGGTCTTGGTGGATTTTGGAAGGCTAGCTACTGTTTTAATTTTATTGGGCCACATTTGTTGCATCCAAGCATCTTAAAAGAGAATATGGTTGTTCAGATGATATTTTAATTGTTTTTCAAAGTATTTTAGAGTGCTGGGAAAATGCCGGGAAACTGGCATAAAATGTATTTGACACAACATTTTAAATTAAATATTTGGGTCATTTTAAGATTAAATTTTTGTCTGACATGTGTCCTGGACAGGAAAAATAGCATTCCTAATATGAGAATTAATTATTAAGGAATTAAAGATGGCAATATGTAAATCAGAATTCGGGAGTAAAACCAGATCTTGCTAAAATAGTATAGTGTATCTTTTCCTGAGACTGCAGGCTTGGATTAAAAAGACAATAATGTCAAAACAGTAGAAATCACTATAGCATGTGACTTTATACCAGAAACAACTTGTACAAGAACTAGGAGGATATGAAATGAATACAGAGATGTTGAACTTTTTGCAACTGTTTGACTGATAGTCTTTGACAAGTAATTGCAACCATTGTGTACATTGAGATGAGTTTCTAAGCAGATGGTATTGAAAAGAGAGGTCACTGAGTCAGAGCTACATAATAGGCTTACAAAAGGTGTGCCTTTATCAATTGTCAAGTAAAGCATGAATGTAACAGAGGGGTAATTAATTGATGCAAGATACTATTTTTTTCAAAAATTAATATTGTTTCTTAATTTTGATATTCAGAACTCTTGCCACCCTGACCACTAATTTTAATAATAATCAGGTTCCTCTGCAATGGTCATGGAAATGCATAGTTGGATCTAGAACAAATAACTAGCAAAAATATATAAACATTAGTTGATCTGGCAGAGAAAATTCCTGTGGTCAATATACCACTTGCCCACTAGATGGACTCAAGGAAGCTCCTTTCTGCTTATGGCAGAAGGCAATTGCTAAATTACAAGAGGCTTTAAGTATTTACTCTCAAAATATTAGTGTCCCAACTCACAAGGCTAGCTACAGCTTAAGACAGTACCCAGACACTTGCAGGGAATTCTATGTCTTGTTGACCACTGAGACTTCTGATTCTTCCCAGGCTTCACAGGATGCTGGGGAAAGGGGCAGACGATCTCTGACCTTATCCTGGCTCCTCTGGATAATCTGTGTACTTCCAGGACTTCCTGTCTTGGCAGGAGACTTTTATGTGTAGGCAGGGTGTCTTGTGATGTGCAGTCTCAGCACAGATGTCACGCTGGCTAGGCAGGCTGATCACATGGAGGCAATTATGCCTGTTCCAGGTAAACTCCAAGCAGGCAAACAAACTAGCCCAAACCACAGGGCTTGTTATTCAGCAGAGCTGACTTATAGCTTAGCAAAGCATAATGCTATAAAGCAATGGCAGCAGGCAGCAGCAAGTAAGCAAGCACAAATACAAGGGCAGAGAATGTTGTGTTACCTGCTCATCTCCTTTTACCAATACAGTTCAAGACTAATGGGCCTTTGGACACAGCATAGCCCATCAGAATGGCAGTTAGCCAAGCTTGACCATATTAGGTGAAGTCATAGGCTTCTTTTATCCAAATTTGGGAAAAACATAGGCCTTGTACAAGGCAGGCACAAGCCGTTTACCACAGGATGTAAACAGGAGCAAAATGAGTCTGGGCAAGCCAGGGTCCTTAGACTCAATTGCTCCAGGTTCTTTGTCCTCTTTTCTGTGGCTGTATCTCCCCACAGCAGAAAAACTTGTTTGGGCAGGCCAGGACATGTTCAAGCCTATTTTGTACTATCAAGCCTACCATGACAATGAAGTATTAATACATTAACCCCTTCCCTCTTGTAAAGTCACTAGACTTTAGAAAATATTATGACTGCATAGAATTGTAGAATGGTTTGTGTTGGAGCAGACCTTAAAGATTTTGTTCCAGTTCTCTGCAGGGACACCTTCCACTAGATAAGGTTTCACAAAGGCTATTCAACCAGACCTTGAACACTTCAGGGGGCATCTCCGTTCAACCTCTACCAGCCCACCTTCGCAGTGAAAATTTCATTCTAATATCTAACCTAAATCTTCCACTTTCCAGTTTGAAAAATATTACTCCTTCTCCTTTCACTGTACTGTCTGATAGTCGCTCCTCAGCTTTCCAGTGGACCTTTGTAAGGTCTCCCTGGAGTCTTCTCTCCAGGCCAAAAAAACGCAACTTTTCCGGCCTGTTCTTACAGGGGAGGTGCTCCAGACTCCTGATCATCTTTGTAAGCCCTCTTTTGGATCAGCTCAAACAGACTCATATGTTTCATCTGCTGGGCAACACAATACTGAACACGTTACTCTATGTGGGGTCTCACCAGAGTGGAGTAGAGGAGCAGAATCACCTCCCTCAGCCTGCTTCACAGTGGTGCAGATGCAATTGACTTTCTGGTCTGTGGGCACATGTTTCTGGTACATACTCAGCTCATCATCTTCCAGCACCCACAAGTCCTTCTCTGCAGAGCTGCTCTCAATCCACTCATTGCCCAGCTCGTATTGATACTAAGGATTGTTCTGACAGGTGCAGGACATTGCACTTGGCCTGGCTGATCTTCATGAGCTTTTGCATGAGTCCACTCCTCAGATCTGTCAAAGTCCCTCTGGCTAGCATCTCTTCCCTTTGGCACATTAACTGCACCACTGAAGCTTGTGTCATCTGCAAACTTGTGAGGCTGTGCTTGATTCGACTGTCTGTGTCACCAACAAAGATATTAAACAGTGCTGGTCTCAACACTTCTGAGCGTAACGCAGTCAGAAGGGTTAATATAACTCCTGGCTAGATAAATTTGAGAATTTCTAAGTGTACAAACAGAAATTATACAGCCTCTCCATTTGTTAAGATTTCACAGCTGCAGGGTTACTCCTTCCAGTTCTGGTCACTACATTTCAGGATAGGTATTGAAATATTAGGAAAATCACATGGGCAACTTAAGCTGCCCACCAGATAGCACCTATAAAACTGAAGTGAATCAAACATTCCTCTATCTCACAGGCAATCATGCAGAAAGATCTAGCCTAGTCTAGACAAGCTCAGACAAGAAATAAGTTGTGAAATTTCAACAGGCAGGGTAATTAGATACCAGAACAACTTACCAACAGCTATGATGGATTTTATATCATTGGGAATTTTTTAATCAATATTGGATGCTTTTCTCAAAGTTACATCACAACTCAAGGAGAGATAATGGGCTTGAAAAAGGAAGCAGCTAAAGCATGTCCTAAGGCTTGGCCTGTACATTTCACACTGGATAATTGCTATAGTTCCTTCTGGCTTTAAAAGCTGCTACACTAGGAAAATAGAAACACTTTTCAGAGTTGTACTGTGGAGTTGAGGATTAGTATGCAGCATTTCCCTGCTTAGCACTTTAATAGATGACTTGGGTGTCCTTGTGGCCAGGGTATCTGATGAGACAGTGACTTCCAAATTATTTCATTTTTACTGTTTTCAGTATGTGTATATACACTCTTTGGGCATATTTTACATTAACAACCTGATGCTGAAACTTTTGGAAAGGCTGCAAAGAAGAATCCTTAGTTTCACAAAGAATCTTGAGTATAATGTGAGGTCTTTGTCCTTCATCTTCTCATTGAAAGTTCTCAAAATGGGCTAGGGAAAGCTCAACCATCTGTTCAAGCTTTCCTTGTCATATCTATTGACATACGCTAAAGGCAGTTCTGCTTGTCCAAAACAGCTCCCTTCTGCCCAGACATTACAGCTCCAAGACAACCAAACCTTGTGAAACCCAGTTTCTTAACCAAACTTAACTACTAATTTGGATCTCTTTTCCCAAGCATCCACTTCAGATTTCCACAAACACCTTTTGAAGCCTTGAGAAAAAGCAATTGTATATCTCCTGCAACACTTATCCAGCTGTTGATGTGAACTCATTTCACACATCTTTTACCTACTTATCTTTTCTGTTGAATTTGTAAAGTCTTGGCTATGAAGATAATTGATCAACAAACCAGTGCAGAATATGTTATTGTGAGGACCTTGATTTACTTGCTTACTATAGTATTATGCATCACTAAATTAAAAGAGAATTCATGAAGTTCACAGAACTCACACTGTGAGAGATAATGCGAGGTACTTTAAAATAGATTTTTTTCATACATTCATTTACATCATATAAATCCACTCTGAAGCTAATTTTTTACTCTGTCAGTGGTCTTTCACTATGTTATTATGATCACATGCAGCAGCAAAAAACCCATAACATATGTTAGTCAACACTTCTCTAAGTGTCTTGAAAATGCAGTCTGCTTGCACAGGGGTGCCTCCACACTTAAGCCTTTATCAAAATATCCTTACCATGTGCAGTTTCATGATAAATGATCAGGCTTAATCACACTTCACTCTACATCTGTTCTACAGTACCAAATATATTCTAAAAAGCCAATGATATGACAAATAGGAATTACTACACATCAGCCTGAACACAGAGAGAAAAAAACCAAAGCTTTATAGAGATTAATAAAACTATAGGGGCAATAAAATCAGACCTTTCAACTTATGGAAAAAATAGTTTCTTTTACATGTTTTCTGATATTTAGGGTTATTGAGCCTGGAATGATTTTGTCTTAGTTATTGATTTCCAAGCCTGCCTGATTATTGCTCTTTAAACATTGCAGGGTTGTACGGTGCTTTGCTGCAGATTCTAAACAGAAGGGCAGTAGAAAGGCAACTTGAGTCCCAAAGCCAAGAGATGCCATGAGAGGTCTTTTTTCCATGTTCAGCTGACACATGAAACTTTTATTTAGACTTCTTTCTTTGTCAAAAATGAAATTACATCCCACTTACCTCCCTTCTTCATATTAGCTTGTTATTCAGTGATTAGTAGCAGCCTTTGTAGACAATTATTTCTTCCTCTGTATTAATCAGTTGGAGCAGAGTGACTCACTCCACCACAAAACATGAAAATTCTGCTGGGTCATCTGCCCTTCCCTCTACTGGAGCAGAAGATATAAGCTGATGCTTAATGCAGCAAATGTTCAGATATCTCTATCTACTCCTTTTTCAGCCCATAGATACTTTATCAGGAAACTTTATCCTTAACTTGTGATTTAGAAGATCTTATTTTCACTTCAAAAGTATGTAGATGAAGAAATAATCTTGCCAGTAAATATTTCAGGAATCCATGATTTTAAGAAAATGAAAACTACACTGTCGAAAGACACTTCTATACTGACAGAGTAGTCTGAAAGCAATTTTGGTCTGTCTTCTTAGCAAAATGAGAGGCTCAAAATCAAAAGCCATCATGATATCCATTAGCACCTGCTTCTCAAAAAGACAGAAGCTTTGCATGTAGTGTAGCATTAGGTAGCTGCACGTCATGAACCAATGTAGGTTTGAACCTACATAGTAAGCAATAAAGAAACATGCAACCACTTGCTCACTCTTCCACCCACTCAGTAGTACAGGGAGGAGAAAATACAACAAAAGGCTTAAGGGCTGAGACAAAAGACAGAAAGGGCTGAAAGGACAGAGAGGGCTGACTCACTGGCTATGGTCATGAGTCAAAGACAGATTTAGGGAAATAAAATCAGTTTAATTTAAACAACAAAACTGTCATCAATTTACTAGTTGAATCCAAGTAGGATAGTGAGAAATATCACTAGGTTCCATAAACACCTTCTGCCCACTCCTCCCTTCTTCCTAAGCTCAGTTCTGCTCCCAGTTCCCTATGTCGTTCCCCTAATGGTTCAGGAGAGGCAAGGAATGGGAGTTGCAGTCCATTCGTCATTTGTTGTTTCTGCTGCTCCTTCCTTCTCAAAACTCCTCACAGTCCTCCCCTGCTTCAACATACTATGGAAGTATGGGAGAAAGTCCTCTACAGATGTGGCCATCCTACATGGACTGCATCCAGGATTCTGCTCCACTGTTAACTTCCATAGGCTGAAAGGGCTCAGCCTGCCATCTCACCATGGGCTGCAGGAGAGTGTCTGCTCCAGCACATCTCACTCCTCTCTTTCCTCACTGACCTGAGTGTCTGTATAGTTGCCTCACACACGTCCTACTTCTCTACAAAACAACAGTTGCCCAATAGGTTTATCCCTCTGTCCCAGAGACATTTCCATCATGGCTTCTTGGCTCATATTCATCAAGAGGTGGGTCCAGCTTGGAGACAGAGATTCTTCTCAAAACTCCTTACAGGATCCACACCAGTAATCTGCTTCCCCACTTCCAAAAACCCATCAGACACAAAACACAGCACACATTCCTCTGAGGCAACCACACAGGAAGCTACACCAACATCCTACACACAGAGGCATACGTAGACTTGGAGAACCTGCCACAGAGATTGAAAGCAGCAAACTAGCTCCAGTTAATTGCTTTTGTACAGAAAGCAAGAGTTTGGCATCTCCATGACAAGACTACACGACTCTCCTTTTAAACTTGAAAGAGAAAGGATATTTTTCTTAATTCTCTTTCATGAGCAGCTCTTTTGCTTGAACAGCTGCTGCACCCTCCCCTGAATGAGGCTGCACTTAGCAGGCAAAGGGAGATTTGTTTTACAAGAATGCCTGTGAAAAGGAGACCCTTTGCCACAAGAGACATAGAAGGTGTGCAATAATTATTGTGGTCTTTACAGCACTCATTACACAGAATCAGAGAAGTGAGAAAACTGTGTGGGATATCTAATGTGGTATTAAAAACCTCAGCCATTACTGATATCTTAATATCTGTGCAGCATTTAGCAGAAGAGTCTTACCACAGCTTCACCCTCTCAGTTGGGAGAAATTACAATGCCATATGAATAATAGATGAAGTGCTATTTTGATGATGTAAATTAGTATTAATGCAGAAGATTATTTTAATAGTGTGCATAAATGGAATTTTCAGCGCTGAAAGGAACCCTAATTAAATCTGATTCTTTCAACCATTCAGTGCTATGCCACTCAGTATTTTGGCAGGGGGGAGGCTGTTTGTTTTCTCTAACACTTATTTCTGTCTCCTCTTTAAATAATTTATTTTTATATTTAGTCACTACAATCAAAAAGTAAAATATAAACCCAATGATGAGGTCAAACAAGAAGCCTTTTAATAATGCTACACTAAGGAAAACATGCCAGCACCTAGGGAGAGTCATACCAGGGGCAGGCATGCTAGGAAGCTGGAGAAACTACTTTCCATTCCTCAGGCTTGCTTTCTGGTAACAAAAACTTGGAATTTCATTAGTGCAGAACAGCCACATATACTATTCCTGCAAAAAAGAGCACAAGGGATTTTGTTGCCTTGACCTTATCTTTACCTGTTGCATACAAGTGGGTCACACTCATAGGGTGGTATGCATTCACCATCATCATAACATTGAAGCACTGCAGTAGACCTCGCTCAGGCAAAACAGTGATACAGTCTCTTTCAAGGGTCTTTGTCCCACAGCAATTTCCCATTCAAGACTGCATCTACCTGAATCCCTATTTGCATGAGACTGACCAGTTTGTCTGGACTGTCTGCAAGATTATATGTCTCCAAATTATGTTTTCGAATTCGTGTCCTGGAAAATAACTATATCAATGAGGTCACCCAGAAATTGTTAAGACAGTGAAGAGCATGGCCAGCTTGCCTGCATTGCAGAAAGTGCAAAGCCAGAAAGATTCTATGATAATTTGATAGCTCTTCTCAAGCTCCATTTCTCCACCTTCACAAAAGGTGTGGGATCAGGATGAATCAAGAGAATATGTTTAGTAGCTTTAAAAGCATCTTTGTTTTGTTTTGTTTCTCTAGAATGACTGTGGGTCTACCCTTCACCACCCTCCAGGACATGCCCAGCCAATTGCTTTCTTCTCTCTGAACAGGCAGAGCAGCTGAACCAGCCCTGCTGACCATTCGTAGACAAAGACAGCAGCAGTCATGTTATGTGTAGGCTATTTTCACTGCAATTCTTTTGGGGCAGTGGCTATACATTTTAGTACATTCTTTATGAAATGGCTGATAGATTTGAAGATGTTGTACAGCACTAAATTACACGGAACCTCACCTTCCAGCAATTGTTGCATGCTCTTCCTTGGAAAGACAGTATGCAGACAAAAGGGTAACCTCCCAGGTTATGTTCCCAGTGCTCTTCCAGACACTTCATGATATCTTAAAATCTATCCATCATTGTGTATTTGCTTACTACAACACATCTTTCTGCTGTGTTGTGCAGAAAGTACACTTGATCAATCCTCACCAAAAGCAGCCAGTTACCTCCACTCTCACAGAAAATAAGAATTACAGTCAATGATCACGCTCCCCTTTTTGAGAAACATCATGAGACATATTTCACCAGTGCTAGGATTAATATTTTGGTTCTCTGCTGAGGTCTTGATGTCTTGTGGCCAAAAACAGCTCCACCAAAATCAGTGGAAGGAGTAAAGCGAAGAAAAAGAAGTAAGATCTAGGGAAAATCCAGGTTCTAGAGCAAAACATGCAAAAAATCCATGATAGTAATAAAAGCAAGAATTCTCCATAGAGGATTCTAAAATTCATTTATATCGTCAGCTCTATGTACACTGGATGTAGAATACAGTGGTTGGAGGCTCAATAACAATACCTTATATCAGGGGCCAGTCACTACTCTCCACAGATCCATCTCAGAGGCAGTTTAAAGCTGTAATTGCATCTATATCCACAGAGAGGTAAGTTACAGTATCACTGCACTGCCTTTCGTGTGCTAGTCATTGAGCAATATTTGTGGCCTCATATTGTCCAGTGAAGGAAAATAAACAGTTCCAAACTCTCTGTGGCATAATCATCTGAAGAATCATCATTTATGTGGGTTTTGATGGGGCCATTTCATAATTTCTTGCAAGGATGCTTTGTGCTGTAAAGTGCATTATCCAACAGTTTCTAATGTATGGTCACAATACATACACTGAGGTTAAGATCAGGTGTTTATTACTGAGGCATTTTAAATCTGACACAGCTCATAAAGAAGAAGCAAGGAGGGTCTAACTTGTTTTGGTAGAAATTTCAGTTAATGGAACACTTCCATAAAAGCAATAGGTGCTGTCACACTGGAGAGGTCATTGACAACTGTCTGTGCACCCCTTTTTTTCTGGTGACAAAATTAGTCTTATTTCAAACTGTTTTTGCTTTGTTCTGGTGACATTGATACAGATGGAAATGCCTGTTTACAGACATAGTGAGATTTTATTAGTGTCTTGGAGGCAGGGAATTAATGTGGCTGAATCAGGAATTATAAAAATAGAATTGTTTTATTTCCCTGAAAATCCTGGCCCCAAACTATATACAGAAGTATTTTAGGTTTATTTACAGGCTCAATTTGATTGGGAAAAATATTCAAAGGATGTTATAGGCAAATTTAGAGATTCAGGAAGTCAGAAAATTGAAAAGGCCAAGCTACAAACAGAGCTTTACCCCACTATCAATCAGGCTGAGCAGAGAATTAAGGGAACAGCAGGCTTTACTCATGAAGGTGAGATTTACTCATTCAGTGATGATCCCTTGCTGGATTTATCTGCTCAGCTGCCTTTTGATGCTGCAAGCAACATCCAATCACAAATCCAAACGGCAAAAGTCCAAGGCAGGTGGAAAGGCCACCAAACTCAGAAGTGTCTCAAAAACACTGCTTCCACAAGACAGAGATTCGTAGATGCCATGCTATCTCAGCAGCAGCAGGGGAGAGCCAAACTGCTAGGGTCACCCTCAGCCAGAATAGCAGCCAGGAAATCAAGGCTGTGGTAGGGTCCCAGAGTAGCTGGGTCTGGGTGCCACCAGCAGCTCTCTCAAATGAACCCCAGGACTTGGCAAGCTTACAAGATTGCACAGAATGGTGCAGAAGTGGGGACCCTTCAGAGCAGGGACAGTGCAAAACCAAGAGCAATGTGAAAGGGCAGGAGCAGTCCAAAAGCAGGGACAGTCCAAATGGGAACTCTTTCAAGGCAGGAGCTCTGCTAAGGAAGGAACTCTTACAAGGTGGGAACCTTGCTCCCTTCCCGTTGCTCTATTTATGCTTTTTTAAACAAAGTGTCTCTTTGACATTTAATACTGGGCATGAAGGACCCAGCCAACCACCAGCCCAATTCCCAGCTCAGGCTTCCACACAAGCCAGTATGCATGTGGGGAAAGGCGCTTCTTGCTGTTCCCCCTTCAAGCCTGCAGGGCAGGGGTGAGAGAAAGCAGTTTTCATGCCTTCTTCTACTCCCCATTCAAACCCACAGGATGGGGGGGAGAAGGAACATTGGACATTGGACACTTGCCTGGGCAAAAAAAACAGAAGGAATCTTTGCTGTCCTTCTAAGACCTTCAGTAGCATCATCTTCCAGACACAGGTAAAGATTACCACCCCTGCAGACTCAATCTTTCACCTCCATAGATACTACAGGTTCCTCAGATCTGTCAGCAAAGCAGACGGTACCTCAGTCTACTTCAGAAAAAAATTATCTGGGTTTAGAAAGACTTTTGTTCTGAAGAATTTAGAGGGGTACAACCCCAGGTCATGGAAAAAGTCAAATGATTACAGCTACTGTAATCAAGACATAGGTACTTGTACTGTACACATCTGCCCAACAATCAAATCACATCTGTTTCTCGTTCTAAGTCACATTTTGATACCAAAGAGAACATCATCTTCAAGTGTGCAGTCACCACTTCCATCTCCTACAGATCCTTCTCTCAAGACACTTTTTCACAGATGTCTGCAAATCACATCATCTGACTGCTGATGGCCAGCTCTAAAATGTTTACTGCAGGCAGGCAGCACTGCTCTCTTGACTGGCATATTACCCAGTCTCCACACCTCTACAGGTTTTGTTCACCAGACCCCAGCATGGGTACATAGAAATGCCAGGTCAGCTCCAGCACTAACAAGTTTATTTCAACACTGATATCTGTGAATATCTCTAAATCTCTTCTGTGGCTTGCATTGTGTGGCTGGGGTATCCCTCCACCATGATTTCCTTTATCCTTTGCTGGGGTGGGATTTTTCAGTAAGACCCACACTTTGCACAAAAATTGGGGGTTTAATTAGTATGTAGCTAATAATTAACACATTTTCTATAGATTTAAATTTCTTATAACATTATGTAAAAAACAACAACAAAAAAAACCAGTTATCATAGGCCTACAGTTATACTATAGCAATCAGTGTCATAAAAATTGCCCTTACGGAAACAATAATGAGAACTCATGCTCTGTATATTCTCAGCCAACTTTTGGGATATGTAACATGTCACTGCTATTTGTCTGCACTCATTAAGGAGGTCATCTCACAAGACAGACCTGAACTTGGACTTCAGTATTTTCGTCATGGAAATTTCACCTTCACTCAGATGTGTTGACCTGAAACATGCACTTAATTAAAAGGGAACTCCACTCAGAAAGAGAAAGGTGAGGGTTTTTTCCAGTAATGGCTAAAAATATGGTTGACGTGGCTGTGCATTTAATTGCACATCTGTTTGCAAGGTTGTAATTTCCATTACAGGTCACTGACATTTACTTTCAAGACACTTGTTTAGAAATTCTGCATATAAGTCCAACAACCAAGAAGCTAACAAAGACATATTTTGCAGCTGAAGAAAAAAGTCACATCTTTAAATCCTCATTTGTATTTTCCAAATATTCAACTACATCATATTAGGAAAGTTTGCTTCTCTGACTCTCTTTTGAAATGTGGAGAAAAGGTACCTCTGTTGAAGTAGGTTATCTAAGCTCAAACTTAATTCTGAAAGCACATACTGATGAAATAACTAGTGTCAGTTTTCCCTTCACCTTGAATTTCAAGATGAAGGTCTTTGTGTTTGGAGGTCAGCTCAACAATAAAAGCCAAACCAGACAGCTGTGGAGGACCACCGAGTTCTTCATACTGCATCCCTCTCTAATCCAAGAAGTGGCATATTTCTGCTTTTCCATTTCTTGTTGTGCTATTGTGTGGAGAAGGTAGGCAGCTGTAATGCATGCTATTAAAAGATCATTTTAAAAATGTAAGTAATGGAATCTGACAGGGATGAAATTGACTGTCCTCAGGACAGTCTGTGCTACCAAAGAACTGCTGTTAACCTTAGCAGGGACATGTGGACCCTGAAAAGATAACTTTGCTGTGCAGTAGATTGGTATCACTACTGAAGAAAGAGAAAACCACCAGCTGCTATTATTGAAATGAGTTGTGGGATAAGCACTTCAGTGTCTTCCAGCAGCTTCATGAATATCATGGAAATGTTTCCTTCCACTGTTTTCTTTTGTTAGAGTTTTAAGCAGGTCTTCTTTGAAACTGTGTTCTATGGACATCATTCAAATTAGTACCGGGCTGTGTCAAAACCAGCTGCTGATTCATTTAAGAGGAAAACAGTAAGCATGCATGCTTCCAACTTTTTTCAATTTCCCTTCAGGTTTTCCTATTACAACTTCAATTTTCCTTGCTGCCACAGTCCTAGAAATCTGGATATCATATATAACTTTCAGAATATATATTTATAGTTATCAGAAAACAAGTTTGCACTTGCGAGGTGACTCTTCTACCAGCTCAACATTTCCATTGCATTTCTTTTTGACAGAGATTCCTGATGCAAGATGTAACTGTTACAGCTTCAGGTTTAACTCAGAAATGCGAGTAGGACAAAGGCCAACCTTAGATCTGGGGTATATCATTTCTTCCACATTGGCTGGCCTCCTAGTTGTACTATTTGGAAGTCTCAACCATATTGACAGGAAATTTGTCTTCAGTCTCTGCTGTATTGGAAGTCTCAACTGTATTGAAAGGGAAGTTGTTTCCAGTTTCTGCTCTATAAACATGACATTGAGTAATCCTTGATTAAAACAGAAGTAGCACAAGGACTCCATCGTTCAACTTCTATTCCAGCAGCTCTTGTATGTTGACCTGAACACTAAACTAGCTGCAGTAAAAATATGTGATTAAGGTTTTTTCTTCAGTGATCCAATATTTGAAGATTAAGAAGGCTGAGGGGCAACACGGACAACGCTTTGAATGATGTTCGGACTGTTCATTACATATGGTATTCATCATATTATCACCTCCAAAAGGAGAAAAACCTTCTTGCATTGCAACTTCTCTCTTAACCACAGACCCCAAGGAAGTGGAGGCATCTAAGCAACACACTTGATTCAGACATATGCTTTCTACAGAAGACACTAGAACATACTCTTCAAACACTACTTGGTTGTTTAATGCCAGGTTATGTGTGACTGTGTGTTCCAGGGGTGGTAACCTTTCCCCACTGAGTTTGCAGGGATCCTAGATGGCACACACTTCTTCCTTTTCCTCACCATGCAGGGAGCACAAACATCCAGTTTTTCATCCTCTGACACCTGAATTGGAAATACTTAGAGTGTTTTTCCATGTTTTATCCTTTGGCTTAATTTCTGCATGTACTGTCAGCAGAATGCTGAACAACCCTCTAGGAAATGAAAAGGTAGATACCCTGAAATAGGCACATTGATGGATACTTCAGAGATTGGCCTTAGCTTTCTGCATTTCTAAAATTCAAGTAATGATTGTTACTTACCTTGAGGGCATAAGGGGAAGTTTAATTCATTAACTGCATTCACAAAGAGAAACAGTATCTTTGGCTCCTAATTTAAATTTGGTAGCCAATGCTGAGTTCCTAAATCAGTACATGGAGATGTGAGAAAAAAAATATTTGTCTTTCAAAAGAGTTTGGGTCCATTCATCTCCCGGAAAGAACTCTCCTACTCTTTCTACTTTTAATTGACTCAGCTGAGAATTGGGAACCAAACATCTGACCATTATGATCTAAATTTGTATTTTTCAGAGCAAAAATCCAGCCTAAATAACATGTCTATTATACTCCCAGAACAGCAGATATCTGTGATTAAGTGTTATTCTCATTAACTTCATTATAAGCCTCTCTAATCAGAAGATGCTTCACTAATGGGAACTTTCTGAGATGGTTTCTGTCCTGATTGTCTTTGGTGTGGATTTGCAAATACATTGGAATGAACATGCATAATATATGTGAACACTTCAACTGTCCATGCTATCATTTTACCTCGTCAACACCATGGACCAGTTTTATTTTGTAAGCCAGAGAGTAGCTATCATTTTGTTGGGATTTTTTTACCTTTATTTCATCCTTATTTATTGGAGCATCTGTCCACAGTATATACATAATAGGAATTGAAATTATCTGGGCATACACATCAAATGTAGATTTCCCCACCTCTCATTTCTCTTATTCTCTCATTTCTTTTCAGATGCCAACTTCATTCCTTTCAGCTTCCTCTGAAAAAGCTGATGCCATTGGTTTGACAAGAAAGCCTATACCATTGAATACAGCAGCATTGTCACTCTTCAGGGCTTTTGCCAGCTGTATGGAGAGATGGTGAGGGAACTGTCTCCTTCTTAGGTATAGTTTGTCTGTTGGAAAGTTTCAGAGGAAGATTTTTACCTCTCTCTGAATCACTGCAGATTGTCACATATAAACACAAGTCATAAGTTGTCTCTTTGCTGGTAAGGCTGGACAGCAGGAAATATTTCCTCACTGAAAGGAATATCAAACATTGGAATGGTCTTCTCAGGGCAATGGTAAGAGTCGCCATCCCTGGAGGTATTTAAATGGTGTATGGACTTGGAGCTTAGAGACGTGGTGTAGTGGTGACCTTGCAGTGATGGGTCAAGAGTTGGACTAGATGATCCTGAAGGCCTCTTCCAATCACAGATATCCTGTGATTATGTGAGTCTGACACATGCACATCTTTGAGGAAGGGCATATGCTTGTAGATCAGAGTGTGCAGAGTGTTGGACTTTAATTTTGGCTTTGACTGCAGCACTTTGCCTGCCTTCTGCCTTCTTCCAGTACAGTCCTGGAAAAGGACTTCTTTGCATGACATACTATAGTGGTGTCATTTGATTTTTTTCTTGGCAGACTGTTAAAAATAGTTTATTGACGTGAGAAAGAAAGTGGGATGAATATTTTACAGACTTTTCCGACATTTGTTACACACTTTTTTATAACTGTAAGGAATAGAACTTGTTGAACCAAGTAGTCTGGTCCAATTATTTATGTTCATTTTGGAGCAACCCATTCTCTAATCAGCCAACGAACTTTTAAAATCTCCTTATGCTATTAATTTCTAATTAGTGCTTCATTATTTTCTGTGTAAAGGCCGGAAAAACCTAGACTACCTCAACTTTTTACCACTTGTCAAAGTGATGAAATTTCAGTACAGCCTGCATTTAGATAAGTCACTTGAGCCCGGCTGAGGAAACAATCCCATTTCAGGGAAGCATTTAAGCACATACTCAAGAATAATTGATTGAGATGGCTGGGATTATGACAGCTGGATTTGCAAAGATTTCCAAAACAAACAGGACACTGGGACAGTGCAGTTAAGGCCTCCTCATGTTTACAATTAACAGAGCACCAGGGAAATGTGTGACTGGCATTTTGCTCAGATACACCAAAATGTAGGAAATTAATTAAACAACCAGGCTAAAATTTACTGGGTGGGAAGGAGAAATCTCTGTGTTAGAGATTATCTGTACTCCTGACCATGATGCAAGACTAATTTCCCAACTGACTCACTGAATTTGAGCACAGCTGGATCTGGCCTGGCCCAGTGCTATCTTCCAGCTGCTTTGATGTTTTCAGACTCATCCTGAGAGATCTCTGACTTTCAATGTGTTCTCTAATGCTAAAGGCCCAATAATTTGAAGAATGGGCTTACTTTTCCCCGTGTATAATACCAGGACAAGTTTCTCTTGTTTCTATTTTTCTCCACAATTAAATAGCCCATAGCTCTACCTATCACAAACCTGTGGTTAAAAAAAACCAAAAAAAACAAAACAGCATGTAAGAGTAAAAGCCACGTCTGGTTTTAAATACTCCCACACTTTCTAGATTGTGGAGGGGAAACAGTAATGAATAAGCCAGGATTGTCTTTTTTACTGCTAGCAGTTTTACGCTTAAATTGATCATTTGACTTAAGACACTGGGTTAATACCTGGGCAACGCCTGCCATCTCCAGTGGGGTCTCCAGGTTTAAATTCAGTGTTATTATAATGAGCTGTAATTCACTTTACCAAACCCCAGAAATAGCTAAGGAGCAGGCAGAACACAAAGTTACATGAGGCAGCCTAACAGTTCTTATATTATTTTGGTGCAAAAACCTTGTGCTCAGGTCAGGAATGTCTTTCTGATGCTTCCCTCCCATCTTCCTCTTATGTAATCCACAGTAAAGTCCAGAGTTCAGCTCAGGTGGTAAAAATGTTTCTCAGCCTAGTTCAAAGTCAGTGAAGATCCAGAATCACTGTAGCCAAAGCTGCAAAGACCTGCTAAATCTGATCTTGGACTAACTCTGCTAGAGGAAGTTATTACCTTACACTCTGCTTTCCGTGTTGCTTTCCTATATTTCCCTAAGCAAAAAAATCAGTTTTTCATTTGCAACTGTATAAGTAAGACATCAGTGGCACTTTGAGCACTGTATTAAACACTCCATGCACTCCTGTGCTGGTTTGAACTAATTGGAGGATTTGGATTAGAAATCAGGCTATAGGCTGAGAGAGGAAAACAGATGATGCTACTCCACTCAGAGCTCTACTGAGAAAGAAAAAAATTGTTTTAAGAGTTGTAACCCAAATATAGATAAGTCAGACTGCTTCAGGCCTCTCTGGGCTGTGGTTGGCTTCTGGCATGGCTCCTTTGTCCCTGTCTTTTGTAGCTGATTCTTAGTAATTCCACTAACTTTTTTCTTCTACTAACCCCCTGGCCGATCTACCTTCACCTATGTGCCACATCAACAGATGGTGAGATAAGATTGGGGAAGGGAGGAAAGGTGATGGGGTGGTTGGAAACCCCTCTTAGGGATTTTGATCTCTGGGAGAGGTGTGATGTTTCTGTATCACCTTTTAACTGTATATATCTGTAAATATCTGTTATACATTGTAAATATCTGCTTGTATATTGTGCATAGCTGTAAATATAAAGCTTCATTTATCAACTTCCAGTTGTCTGAGTCCTAGCCTGGGTTATTTCAAAGTGGGGGGCAGGTAACTGCTAAACCACCACAACTCCTCAACCAAATAGTTGAGAGATCTTGCAAGGCTTTGTATTGAACAAGACAGGAAGAACACAGCAACTAGAGACACTGATAAACAAACAAAACCCTTATGCAAACATATGTCTATAACCATTTTCAAATTATTAAAGAGTCACCTTTTTTTTTTTTTTTAATTTTCACTTTAGAAGAACAGAAAAAGAAGCAGTGTTTAAATCTTTATACAGTCAGACCTGTGGTCTCATCCTTTATTGATTTGGGTACTATTTATCTCCTTGTGTATTTC
This sequence comes from Psilopogon haemacephalus, assembly GCA_013396835.1. Classification (NCBI taxonomy): domain Eukaryota; kingdom Metazoa; phylum Chordata; class Aves; order Piciformes; family Megalaimidae; genus Psilopogon; species Psilopogon haemacephalus. Next base: position 96,324 of record VWZI01017683.1, on the reverse strand, counting down.
ACTGCAACTAAACGAAAATAGTTTCTATTATATTCTATTTATTTTAGGAAAAAAAAAAAGTCAAACATATCCTGCCTAGGAGGAAAGCCAAAATGTTGAAAAGATATGATGAATGAGAGTAGACATTAGCTGAAGCAAGAACACTGAACAAAAAAAGCTGGGCATGGGCATGGTACTGCTTTTATTGTCAACAGTGAACCTGAAAGCTGTCACTTATCAAAGCATAAACACTTCTCTTTCTTTAATTTAACAGTTAACTTTGTATAAACTGAGCACTGCCTGGTTTTAATTAAACTGTCACAACCAGTCCCCACGCAGACAGGCTGGAAAACACAGAGGGCATCCACAGCGGCTATTGTGTACTGGATCCTGGTTCTATATTGACTTTCGGAGTAGGAAGTCAACACTTTCCCCCATGCAAGCAGAAATCTGCAGTCAAGAGAGGATTATACAAAACTCTTCCTCAGAGAAGAATTTTCCTGGGTCACAAATCCCCCAGACATTTAAAAGAAAGCTCCAAAGCACAGTGAAGGTATTTCATAGTATTTCCATGAAGGTTTCATTTAGTTCTGCAAGCATTGTGAATTGCCCTACAATGTCCCAGACATTCACAGATACGACATGGATCCTGTGGAAGATTTATGACTCAATAGAGATCTGGTGAGATGCATCAAAAAGTCCACTCATGAGTGGAGCCTATTCAAAGTCCCTTCACACTGTCTCCCAAATGTGACCTAGATCATTTTCCAACCTAAATAAACAGGCAGTCCTTCTGAACATGCACCAGCAAATAGAATTGTCTTCATCCTGCTCACAGTTAACCTTGTTATGAATCAGTTTCCAGCTAATACATGCTGGTGCAGTGTCATACCAAGGGTAAGAATATCAGTCTCCCAAGAAATCCATTAGCATGCTCATAGATCTTGGCTTTGGCACACGTGATCAGTTTGATGTCAAGGTAGTGTGAGCTGGACTCTCTCAGTACATTACTCCCTGATATTAACATCAACCATTTCCTGGAAGAGATGCCTATTCTGGAACTGGGAGTAAATTCCTGCTCAACTTTAGTCTCAGGATGTCAAGTTTGATCTTGGGTGATAGCTGTCACCATCAAGACTTCTGGAAAGACTTATTTGATTCTGAAGGCACCTAAATTGCTCAGTCTTGCCAAGCACTGTTTCAGTGGCCTTTGTACCTTCACGTCATCCACAACTGTGCTGGTAGTAGCCTGGGTGCATTTCCTCACTCCTGCCTTCTGCCTAAGCTCTTTCAAAGAGCCACTCATAGCTATAATTTCATTTGCCATCTCCATGCAGGTAAGACATGTTTCCACCTTGTGATCTGGAGTGCTGGAAGGGTGAAGTGCTTCCCTTTTTTGAGAAGTGCCTAACAGGACTACACTTCAGCAGCCTTCTGCAGGCGGAATGTGGCCTCACGGGATGCTGTGGAGGAGGTCTCTATTCAAGAACACTGGAAAACAAAACACCTGATGAGACTGAACTACTGCTTTTACTTGAGCGTGAGCTTTTGCTCAGAGTGAATTATTCATATGGATTAGAGCTATAAACTGCTCTTCCTGAGCAGTTCGGCATCTCTGCATTTTCCTCAAAAGAGGTGGCAGCAAATCTATATGTCTCAAGTGTCCTACTCAATTAGAAAGTGTGTAAATATTAGCATCAAGTAAATAAATTATTCTTCTATCAGTCTGCACTCTGTTTTTATTAACACTCCATCTAAATCTTAAGATCCAAACCAGCAACATATGGAGTTCAACACAAGCCAGCAAGAAAAAATGAAGATACTTTAAGTTCCTTGACTTCATCAAAAGCCCAAGGATTGTTCCAGCATACCTATGCAGGATGTTTAATAAGGCTAACATTTGAGAGAACCATTCTGGCTGACACAGGAGCTGCAGAATCTCTGTCTGTCAGCTCTGTGACCAATGTGGCCTGTGATAGCAGACTCAGCCCAGGCACACTTAGCTCACTGTCTGGGATGTATTTAAAGCTCTTTGTTTTCATTATGAGGCGAGGATTTGCCAACCCCAGTACTTCCATGTACTGACAGCTTAACTGCTGATGTCAGATTTTGCTGAAAAATGAGTTAATTTATGATTGCATGAAATGTTAGTCAAGAAGACAAAACACTTGGATCTGTTGGCAGTATATAAAACTATAAATACTAGATAACATAGTGACAGGAGTCAACATTTATTAAAATGATTGCCTGTAATATTTNTTTTTTTTTTTTTTTACATCAGGAGGTTTCTAAAATCACATGCCTAGAATACAGGTGGGCAGCAAGTTCCAGCACGAAAGATTTGGGAAGAGGGCACAAGCAGAGACAGGAGAGAAGTCTGCCATCACATTTAGTCATCCTTAGACTTTTCCATAGGTAAATACCACCACTCCTACCAGAGGTGATGCTCCTTACCCAGTGACATTCTCATGTTTCTGCAACAGCTACTCAGATAGCAGCATGGCAGAGAAACATCAAGGAAGCAAAAAGCAAGCTACACACCCCACCCCCACCCCACCCCCTTCTGAAGGTACTGTGGAGAATTTAAGCCTTTGGACTTACTGTCAAGGGTTACTGTTGCCTTTGGAGGTTGCAGGTGCGTCCTGATCTAGGAATTTGGCAGCGATCTTGGGGCACTGAACCAGGTGGGGACCCTGTGCAACCAGATGCTTTTCACTCTCACTCTTCTTCACTCCCATTCACCTCCTGCTTGTTTTGGATCCCAGATCCTTCCAAGAGGTAGGCTTCTCTTCTGCAGTGCTTTCTCCTTGCAATTTATGTCACTGATCAGGACTCCACTGTGCCAGTCCTCATATAGCTGCAGAAGAGGAGCCTTGCTATATACATAAAGTCTTAGATCTAAAAGCTGGTGGATAAGGGGCAGGAAGGGAATCAGACACTCAAAGAAAACAAGTAACTTACATGAGTGTAAATCATGATGGAATTGGTGGGAGATCTTAGCTTTCATGACAAAAAGTTGTGCTGGTTTGGGCTAGGGTAGAGTTAACTTTCTTCATCGTATCTGGTATGAGGCTGTGTTTCAAATTTTTCCTGGGAAATGTTGATAATACAGAGATGTTTTTGTGTTGCTGAGTGGTGCTCTCATAGTCAATGTCTTCTACTTCTCACCCCAGCCCACCAGTGAGTAGGCTGGGAGTGCACAGGAAGCTAGAAGGGAACAAAGCAGGGACAGCTGACCTCAACTGACCAAAGTGATATTCTATACCATATGATATCATGCCTAGCTAAAACAGCTGAAGAAAGAAGAAGGAAGAGGGGAACACTAGGAGTGGTGGTGTTTGTCTTCCCAAGTAACTGCTACATGAGATGGAGTGTTGCTTTCCTGGAGGTGACTGAACACCTGCCTCTTGATGGGAAGTGTTGAATGAATTCCTTGGTTTGCTTTGCTGCACACATGACTTTTGCTTTACTATAAAATTGTCTTTATCTCATGAATTTTCTCAGTTCTACTCTTCTTGTTGCTTTTTTACCATCTCAGGAAGGGAGGGAGCAAGCAAGTAGCTATGTGGATCTTAGTTGCCAGCTGAGTTTAAACCATGACAAAAGCTCAGCTCCATGTCCACTAATCCTGCCCTTTAGTGGTTTTCTCCCTTGGCTGGCCTATCTTTCATATACATTCCTATTCTATGCTCATATACACTACTCCCCTTTCACTAACACTTCTCTCCACATCAAGGGAGCATCCTGGACTTCATGTTCTTCCACCTTGTCCTCCGCTTCACTGAATTGTTTTCCTGCTACAGGCCTCTAGCGAAGATTACACTGTAGATTTAATTTCCTTGCATTCTCTGTAGTGTTTACATGTCTCAAGCTGCTCTCAGCCTTGCTGGTGCAGAAAGCAATCAAGGAAAGAACTGCCAGTATGAGACCGGCAGACTTCCAGACAGACAACATGAGAGAGTCACACCACTGTCAATGCAAAAGCCTTCCCACAGTGTTTGCTCCAATTTTCTGTTTATCTTCATTTTAAATAGATTGTCCAGTCATTCCTTTAGGGGACTAAAGCGAATTGCTCAGCACTTAATCATTGTCATTTATTGGCATTGCTACGCCAAAGATACAATTCCCTTTCTGCAGAGTATGTAACCCCAGACAGGCTCCTCTCAAATCAGTGTCATGGAGATATTTCCACTGATATTCATTGCAATGCATCTGTGTATTTAGTAATGCTAAACTCCTCTGCTTATCTGAACACTGAGAAAAGCTCAAACCATTATTTCTCTTTTGTAGTAGAATCTGGAGGTCAAAGTATGAGTTCTAATGACATTCTAAGTGGAAGATGTATGCCTCTTGGCCCTCTTGATTCTTTTGGTTCATTTCAGTTGCCCAGAAATAACTGTGTAGTGGCTTTTTGAGATGTCACTGGCATTCAGGATGGCTGGACAGCAGAAGATAGTTTCAAGCAGGTCCCCTAGGGACTCCAAAACAGTCTTAGAGGCCTTGAACCAGCCAACTAGGTGGTGCTTCCTTTTCTGCTAAGTCCAAAACAGAAGTACATAGTAGGGCACAATTTCAAGCTCTTCTTATCACATTCTCCAGGCTGTTATCTCCTGCATAGCTAGAAAGGAACAAACTGGCATGACTGACAGCCTTCTGGCCTTTAGATTCCCACTTTCCCTTAAGTTCTGCTGCTGAAAAGAAGACATAAACAACTGAGTCTCTCAAAAACACCTTGTCTAATTTGCATTGGGGTGGAGATAGGGGCAAGGAAAGCTAAAATTGTGACAGAATGTTTTCTAGGTTTTTCAGCTTTGACCATCACAGATCCATTTGGCTGGGAGGGTAAAACTACTTGGATAAATGGCCAATATAAAGATATGGTCCCTTGATCTTTAAAGTGTGGGCATTCAGGCAAAGAAACTGCTTTAGCAGAAAGCAAAGAGATAACTGCAGCTGCAGTACTTAGAGAGTCACAGTAATGATAAATATGTTTTTTTTATTGGGACTACTACCATGCTAGGGCACTCTGAAGATAACATATAGGGCTTCTGATATTTCCTAGAGACTGTCACCTCAGTCCCTATTTGAGGAACTAAGTCATGATATTTGTTAGTGCTGCTCCAAATAGGTCCTCAGCAGCACTGCCAGTCAGTCATATTGTCAAAAGCATTTGTGGTGTGTTTTCTCATGAAGACTAAATGTCTCTCTGCAGAAGCTGCTTCACCAGCAAACCTTCACCTTTACCCTGGTACAGCAAAGGTCTTCAGTCGTTACATCTTAGGAGACTGAGAAGACAGTGGGTTTTGTTGCCAACAGAAGAGCTGACACTGAGCAATTTTACTGGAACTTTGCATATGTAATCATAAGGAAAGACATTGTCTAGGAAACTGTGAAAATTAATAGATGGTTTTAATCATATGATCCATTTGTCATGATGTGGCAGGTTAGCCTTGGCTGAGGGCCAAACTTCTACCCCGCTGCTCACTCACCCTCTTTCAACAGCAAATGGGGAGAAAATTAAATGAGAAATCTTGTGACTCAGAATAAGGACAAGGAGATCAGTTACTGGTTACTGTCATGGGCTGAACAGATTCAAACCACAGAAAATTAATTTAATTTCTTGCCACTTAAAGTAAATAAATAAACATACTAAAAACCCCTTCCTTCCCTCCCTACCTTTCCTAAGTCTCACCTTCACACTTCCACTCCTGACTTCTCTTCCTGCAAGGGGCACAGGGTTGGGGATGGGGGTTGTGGTCAATCTATCACGGCCCCTCTGGACCTTTCTTCCCTTCTCATGTCTCCCTGCTCCAGCACTGGTCCTTTCCCAGGCTGCAGACCCTCAGGGCCAACCTGCTCCTGCCTGGGCTCTGCATGGCCACATCTCCTGCACACAACAGTTAGCAAACTGCAACAGCTTTTAGATACACACAGACTAGGGACTCGATGTGATCCACCCAAGGGTGCTGAAGGAGCTGATGAAAGTGCTAGCTAAGACATTCTCCATCATTTTTCATCAGTCCTGACTAATCTGTGAGGTTGGCTGGAGTTAGCAAATGTGACACCCATCTACAGTAAAGGCCAGAAGGAGCATACGGAAAACTACAGACTTGTGGCCCTGACCTCAATGCCAGAGAAAGTCATGGAGCAGATCATCTTGAGTGTCACCATGGGTCACACATGGAACAAGATGATCTGACCCAGTCAACATGGATTTATGAAAGGCAAGTCCTGCCTAACCAATCTGATCTCCTTTTATGACAGGGTGACCCATCTGGTGGATGAGGCTGTTGGTCCTATCTACCTCTACCTTTTAGTAAGGCCTTTGACACAGCTTCCCACAGCATGGCCCTGGGAAAAGTGTCTGCTTATGGCTTGGACTGGCACATGCTTTCTTGGGTGAAAAACTGCCTGGATGGCAGGCCCAAAGAGTGGTGGTGAAGGATGTTAAATTCAATTGGCAGCCTGTTACAAGTGGTGTTCTCCAGGGTAGTTTGCTTCTTAGTCAGGAAATAATCCTGCTGCCACTCACTAACCTCCTGAAGGCCATCGCATGAGTATGGCAATGAGGCAAGGTGGCCAACCACTGCACAGCAAGTCCTTCTCTTCTGCATGTGGACCAGACTGCTTGAACTAAGCAGTAACTATCAATCATAGCAGCTCAGCTTGCTCCCCAGAGTAGCTGTGACTCAGACCTTTAATTTGGTTTATCCACTGTTGGGTTCCTGCTGTACTGCTGGGTTCACTTGCGCTGGATGCATGGCATATTGCTAAAGCAGTTCTCAAGTGGGGAAAAGCAAATTTAACACACTTTTACATTAGATTATTGGAAGCTGTGTTTGAAAAAAAAGGTGATAAATTGGCAGGACACTAATATCATGGTTGGACAAGCTGGACATCATCAAGAAAGATCACGGATGCTGAAATCTCAAGGGAATAAAAGGTAACAATGAAGTAAGTAACTCGTCAATGTCTCTTTCCTCCCTCACAGTTCCAACAACAAGGAAAGTAGCTTTGATGGTTTTTAGTACCACAACACAACTGAAACTAGAAGGAAATAACTCTTCTCTGAACTTCATCATGGTGTTCACCAATTCCCCATCCTGGAAAAAGAAGGCTTCATTTCTCTGCTTTTTCAATCTGTCTCCTGTGCAGTTGTAGATGTAAATTCTGATTTGTTTTTTTTTCTAATAAAAAAAATAATTTGAGATCTTGTATCTCAGCCAAGATTTTATGTACTTTTCAATGTCAGCAAACTGAAAAATCTCAGCATAAGCTGGAAGCTGAAATAAATGAGCTTTGAGATTTCTATCTTGTTAAGAGGATTTGTTTTGTCTTTTCTTCTTTTTGGCTGCTTGCGAGTTGTTGGGGTTTGTTTTGTTGGGATTTTGGGGTTTTTGTTGGGTGGGTTTATTTTTGTTTTTCCCTGAGCTTTCTTGCTTCCTGCTTTACTGTGTCACAACCAAAATTTAAGAAAAAAACCAAAAAACATTTCACAGTGTTGTCTGTTAGGGAACCTGGAGAGGAGGATTAAGTGACTGTCCGGCTGAAGGCATCACGAACAGACACTTTCTAGTGAAAAAGGTGGAGGAAAGTACAATGGTCTCTGCAGAACCCAGTGCCAAAGACCCATTTCTAGACACAGAAGCCTGGACTACTCACACTGTGCAGTGAATTCTGAATTCAACAGCCTGCATTAAATTACATGAGACATCCCACAGGAAAAAAAAAAAATGGCTCCCCACACCCTGTCCATTTGCCCTGTCTGGCAGCCAAGACTTCCAAAGGTTCAGTCAGCCACTGGGAGCAGCTAATCGTGTTTTGGTGTGTGGTTTTTTAGTACAAACTTTGCACTTGGGGAAAGTGTTCAGAGACCAGGAAGGATTTTTCTAAAAAGGCTCTATAAAAGCCGCACATGAAAGTCAAGGGAACAAGTGCTAGGAAACAGGAAAGGCTGAAGACATTAATCCCTCTGCAGCATCCAAATATCTTAGCTCAATAATAATTTAAATCTTTTCCTTAAGATAGGAGCTACCTTTCAAAGAGACCCCTGGAAGTGCAGGGATCTGCCTAGGACATAGATGTGGGAACGACATGGATGAAACCTCTGGGAATGCAAGCCTTGCCAGATAATGATTGCTTCATTTCCCTGCCAGACAATTTTTCTCAATATGATCTTGTCCCATAACTGCTTCCCTCATTTGCAAGGTGAGAAACTCTGCCTGGAGGAGCAGACAGGGTCACAGAGTTAACACCAAGCGGAGCAATGTCAAAATGTTACTGCTTCAGAAATAAGAGGATGTTATTTTGAAACTGTGGGAAGAAATTACATGTGAAAAACAAGCTATGGAGATGAATATTTTTTAAAGTAATTTAATGCTACTCACACCAGGGGAATATAACACCTCAGACTGACGAACACCTTAATTAAGACTAATTTATGAATAATAATGCAGTCTTAATAGCCTGTGCACATGTGCATGTGTATGTGTTTGTGCAAACAGTGAGCCTGCCTCAGCACTTGGTAATCCTGTTGAGTAATTTTGGCGAAGGTAGTAATGAACCACGAAGTGCAGAGATCTAGTTGACTAACAATACTTCATAATAGATAGGAAATGAAGTGTGAAAATGGGACTGAATGCATTAAGTGTTGCTGCTTCTTTACACTCATATGAAAAGAGTGAGCCTCCAATGAGTGGAATTGTACTAAGCAGCATCAGAGATGTTCCAGATGTACTCTCTGATCATTAATGCTCCTGAAGCAGGGAAGGTTTTGTTTGTCTTGCCTTAGTTCTATGAATCACACACCGAATTCCTTGTTGCAGAGTTATTAAAAGCATTTTTATCCGTCATAAAGAAAAAGCTATGAATTCCCTAAGAGGATGGGGGAAAAAAAGGAAAAATAAGTCCCTCCTATCATTTGTTGTAAAGCAATGGCTGCAGAGCCATCCTCAAGTTTATATATATTTTGGTCTGTGGTTCTTATCTCTAAAACAAGTGTTTCTAAGCAGGATTAGATTTATACTGCTGATAATGTGTGAAGCAGTGTGTTTTGGCATTTTGCAGGAGGAACTAAAAGAAGAAAATATAATGTTTTCCATTATTTCTTTGCAAGGAACACTCATTAAGAACTTCGCTGAGAGATTACATTGGTGTGAACAGTGTCTCTTTTTTCTCTCAGGCAGAAGAGGTATAAGCAGAAGAATATAACTAGCAGTAGGAGAGAAGAATTACTTACTTTTTACACAGAACTCTGGAGAAGCCACTACTGTAGTGCTGTGTGAAATTTTCTTGTCCACACTTAACTGGAAGTTGAAAAAATAGAATACGTTTACTGTTGAAAAACCTTTGATGGGGGTGAACAGGAAAAAGAGCCAACAAAAATACAAAGCCCACATGAAATTTTAGCAGTGAGGCCTCCTGACAAAGGTTTTTACACATTCCAAAGCACAGGAGAGGCACTAGAGTGCTACAATTTCGTTAGGCTAAAGAAGCATCTATTAAGCTTTTGCTATTTTCAAAGCGTTTTCAAAAGCAAACAGCTTCTCGAGACTTTTTTGGCTTTGTTTTCTAATATTTTTCTATTAATTTTGTATGGTTTCTTCAGTATCTGAGAATCAGGCAGCTCTATAAAGAGTTTCAGACAAATACCATAATCTTATGAACCTGAATTCTCTCTTCTTGTCCTCTAGCTGGAGTTACTTTTCTTATATAAAATCAATTACAAGTTTTCTGAAAAGTGGATTGACTCTTCCAAGCAATCATAAAGTGAGTTACTCAGATTTACTTCATTTCAAGCCACATTCTTCTTTACAATCATAATAGAAGATGGGAAACAAGGGAGAGGCAATATATATATATCAACCCGTAACGCATTGTTCACATGCAGTAGCTCATGGTACTCAGCAGCACCATCTAAAAATAGGCCACAAAATAGGGAGAGATATAAATATGTCTATAGCATCTATATATATAGACAGATCTTTAAAGTTTCAGCAAAATTATTCTGCCATTTCAAACAATGAAGATGGGGCGGGGGGGTAAGATACACCTACATCGTTTCTGAATTCAGACTTGCCAAAAGTGGAGAGCAGCTGAATGCTGCAGGGCTCAGTTTTTTGAGGGAAGTGAGAAAGAGAAGTGGCACGATGGGAAGATGTCATAGTGAGAGACTTCAGTGGCTGGTGAATGAAGACCCAGGTGGAGTTATGCTGGGTAATAGCATACTGGACCCAGTACAGCACAGATACGGAGAGTGTTCAGTAGCAGCAATGCCCTTGTGCTCTGCTTTTTCTAAAGGACTGCTGGTTTTACTAGGAAGATAAAAGAGTATATAGAAAGGAAATGATTCTGGGGAAATGCTGCTTGAAAGCTGTTCTCATAGGGTATTGCTGTAAATAACTGCCTGCTTTATAACCAAGTAAAGAAATCTGTTGAACATGAAATTATATAAGGTTTACAAAGGCATATTAAGATGTGAGATAGGAACTCAGTATGATCTACAAAAGAGATGAAGAAGGGAGGAGGCACCCTTATCCATTCCTGTATGCAAAAATCCCTTAAAGAAACTACTCAAACTTTAATCATATCCCTTTAAATGAAGTTTGAACTTCAAATTTCAAGTTCCAAGCACAGAAGTGAATCATGAGTGGAATTTTCCCTTTGCTTTTCAGCTCCTATTTGAGCTTTCCCTTCCCCCTCTCAGTATCTTTGGTGAGACATGGGCTGTAGCCACAGAGTCCAAAAAGGCACTTTTTTTGCTGGAGGAGAGCAAGTAAAAGTGAGCCATCAAGGCACAACTGCATGTGTCCACTGATCTGACACATTTTGACTGATGTCTCCTCTTTGTCCCTCATGCTTATGTCTCTGCCTTGTCTCTTTGTCCTCAACTTCCACCGAGATCAACAAAAAGTTTCCCTATTTTTCACAAGCAGCAAGCTAGGAGGTTGGAAGGCTTAATAAATATTTCCCCTTAAATGTGTACTGTGATTGTGGAAGAGGCAGGGTCTTTTAAAAACAATTGAAAAATTGCTTCTGCTTTTTGAATGAGGAAAGAAGCAGATTTAAAGAAGTTTAAATGAAATCTAGAGAATGAAATCTTCCAGAGATTTAAAGTAATTATTTCACTGTTTTCATGATGATTCTTTACACCTTCGTGCATGTCCTGTCCACTCCGCTGGTGAGCTGCAGTTTCAGCAGACTGTGTTGCAGAATTTCTTCATGCTCCATCCCAGGTTTTGGAAGAAAGGGCCAATTTTTCCCTGGAGTTGCTTCTTTTGTCTGCTAGGGACAGTTAGGGAATTGAAAGCAAAGTGGCCAACACCATCGAGGACAAGAACTAGGCTGTGAGTGGAAATATTTTGAGGAGCCTGGGGAGTCAAGGACCACAGGTAGAGGAAGGGAACAGCTCTGGAAGGAGCAATGGACAAAGTTAGGGCCGAACAATCTCCAGACCAGAAAATACAATTTCCTGAGCTGTACCACTGCCCTGCAGCTTGTTGTCTTCATCCAATTGCAAATGGGGTGTAAGGAAAATCATGAAGCCCACCTACCACAGCATCACAAACCCACATAGAACCCACACAGGGAAATGCATGCTGGTCCTTTGTCATCTAACACTCTGAAAGGTGAATCTACTGCCTCTCTTGGGAGACAGATGACTATTGCAAGAAATACAGCCCGAGGGCTCCTGGCAAATTACAAATGAAGTTCTCAGATTGACAAGCTTAGCTGAGCCTGTAAGAGACCCAGACACAATCTTGTGCTAGGAAAGAATGGCAATAAAAAGCAATCTTGCTTTTTATTGCTGAGCAGAGGCAGCAAGCATTTAAAGAAATGCTCATCCAGCAAACTGAAACAGTGAGAGCAAAACTGTTTTTGTCAAAATTCAAACCACCTCAAGGAGTAAATTAACACTAACCAGTTCTGAGCTCCTCAGCCCATCAGAAATGACAGCATTGTTATATTCCTTGTTTCAGTAAGCTTCAGTTGCTGGAATAAGGATTCCTTAAAGGTAGGCAGTCATTCTCAAGATGTGGTTGTTATGAGTGCAGTAGTGCAGATGGGGAGCTCTTTGCTTGAACTCTTTTTAAAGACTATAAGAATTACTCAGCTCTGTTTAACACTGCCAGGGAAAAAAAATAAAGTTACCTGTCTAGCATATTTCAGATACCAAGTCAGCAAAGGAAACTGGGGTCTGTGGAGGAAGTACAGGGGACTATTTTGTACTCAGCTCTGTATTCCAATTTAACACTTCACCCCAGTTAGTTCAGTGATCAGTGACAATAAATATTCCTTAGTTACACTTCGAAAACTCCTCTCATCTGAGAATCTCTTTAGGAAAGCCTCAACAGATAAAAGAAGTAAGTCACTGATTTCATTCATGAGCGAGAAAGGTAAAAAGAAGCCCTGAGGAGCCACATCTTCAGTGTCAGAATTAAGAAAAAGAATTGATGGCCAAGTATTGTGTCTGTGAGTGAATCCAAATAGCTCTGCCTTCAACATGCACTGCCATCAAAAGAGCTGGTTTGGTCTTATTAACTCAAGAAGCATATGCTTGCCTGAGTGTAAATTTCATGAAAGAGAATAATTACCTTATGGGAAAAGCTTATATTGCCAGGCAGCCAGAGTCTACTGCAGGAAGAGTAAAAGCCTGTCTGGGTCCCCCCTCACCATTTCCTCCAAGAAGCACATCAACTTAGCATTCCTGATTTTCTTAACTATTACAGTTCATTATTATGACTGCCAGTAAAGAAAGGCGTCTGGGGAGTTTTTTAATCAACACATACAAATTCTGAGTTCTCAAATCAGTTATTACTTTTGGCTAGGATAGAGTTGATTGTCTTCTTAGTAGCTCACATGGTGATATATTTTTGTATTTCTGATGAAAACTGTTGATAACAAAGAGATATTTTAGCTATTGCTGAGTAGTGCTTAAAGTTCAAGGTCTCTTCTACTTCTCATGCTGTCCTGCCAGTGAGTAGGCTGAGGGCACACAAGAAGCTGGGAGGAGACACAGCTGGGACAGCTGACCCCAGCTGACCGAAGGGACATTTCATACTGTAGGACATCATGCTCAGTACATTCAGCCTGGGGAGCGAGGAGGGAATTGGTCAATAAAGAAGCAGGGGGCAGGCATGCAGAGCGATGGCTTTTGTCTTCCCAAGTCACCATTATGCATGATGAAGCCCTGCTTCCCAGAAATGGAAAATTCATATTCTTTTGCTCTTATGCACAGCTTTTGCTTTTCTCACTTTGGCCCTTGCAATTCTTTTCCACATTCCACTAGAGAGCAGTGAGAAAGCAGCTGTGTAGTGTTCAGGTGCCTGCTGGGGTTAAATGAGTCAAGAAATCTTACAAAATATCCATTGGGCATAAATAGTGAAAAAGAATAAAACACCAAAAGTCAGTGAAATGCAACACACCAACTAGAACTAGATCTATATGGCCAAAAGTTTTCATATCTCTTACATAAAATAGTACAGCTATTCCTCTGAAACATCAAGGCAAAAAGATATTAACTTCTTTTGAAATAGTGCAGATCAATCCTACCTCAAAGTAAATAAAATTTTCAAGCAAATTCTTCCACTTATCCTCAACATCCATTTTAGTACCTGTGATCTTTCTGCTACCTGATTTAGAAACTAGTAGGCTCTTAAGGGGAAAGCCAATATGTATGGGTCCCACATCCTAAAGCTGCATCCCTGTATGACATCCCCTACCTCTAGTAGGAGTTACCATGCCTACAACCTCTCTGTCAGAGCACTACTAGCATCTTTTTTGCTATACATATGAAAACTTGAGCTCTGATACCTCAAAGTTTCTTTTGATTTGGTCAAAACTGGCCACCAGGTTATAACTTTAAAGGGATTAGAGAATCCTGACTAACAGCCAGCATGTCCACGCAGCCACATTTCCTACCGATTTCAGTACAAACTCAGACTAAAAATAAATGCATCATGATTTCTACCCATTCTCCTCATTCTCTGCTTCAGTCAGAACACAGTGAGGAGCTATCATCACTAATATCCAAGATCCCCAGGCTTTCATTTAGAGAGTAGTGACTGCACACATCTGTATTCTGCTTCCCCGAGGCTCAGACTCCCATGTAAGTCAATACACAGCTCTCAACCTGCATGATCATTTTTACTCAGTTGCAGTTAACCAAAAGCTAATCCATGGGCCTAATGAGCCATGACTACCATTCAAGATTGTGTGGAGAGAATGGACATGGAACAGGAACTTTTTTTTCCAAAATTCTTCCATTTTAGGTGCATTTTGCCTTACAAAAAACAAAAACAAAAAACAACAACAAAAAACCCCAAGCCCACCAACAAACAACCCCCCAAACACACACAAACAAAAAAAAACCCAACTTATTTTATTTACTGTGTATACACAGGGCAGATGAATGAAGAAACCATCAGGAGTCAGAGGCTTCTAACCTGCTATCAGCACTCCTCACAAAGAAATGTGTCTGTTCCCAGAAGATTACAAGTTTGGCTTAAAATAACAGCTTTTATGAAGTGCTGGCCTCTCTGCCCAAAGGGAGACTTCCATTCATGCAATCTTTCCTTCATGACAGTGTGTGCTAGAATTATTTGATTTAATCTGCTCTCTTGTCTTTTCAAATGAAGGCTGAGAATATCAAGTCCTTGCCGTTGATTCTGGCAGCTGGGACTCGTTCTAAGGAAAACATCACCCATTATGTGACTAACAACTGTGTCACAAAACTTCCCAGTGCCACCCTCCCAGCCTGCTTTGTTCAAGTAGCCACACCATTTTCAATGGTACGTGGGAGATGTCTTTTGTCCCTGTGCCTCTGATCAGGCTAGAGCATGGCCCAAATCATACTATCCTGCAGACAGTCTCTACAATTTTGTTGCCCGATTACCCCATTACATGATTTGGGTCCATATTAATATGGACAGAAACTTTTGGCCTGGCTCACAGGGCAGTGCAGCCTCACCACTAGGGTCAGAAGACAGCATGGACTGCTCTGATTTCACTAAGACAGTTTGGACATAATAGTTTGGGAAGACGATTCAGTCACATACCTATAAGTTGTGCCATGTCACCTGCTCTCACAAGCAGAGGCTAAAGCACATTTTCTTATCAGGAAAGACAGAGCTGGCAAACCCAAATACAGAAAGCATTAAAGAAGGGACAAAGCCTTAGCTTTGCTGAAACCTGGTGATTTGGCAATATGCAAATTCATTATTTTCTTAATAAAAAGACCCACAACAGTGTTCACTCTCTTGTCAGGGAGCTTTTGGTCCAAATCCTTGCTTCCATAGTGACATTTCATTGTGCAGGTCTTGAAGCTTTCTGTCATATCACAGTATTAGAATTCACAAGATATTTTGAGGTTTAAAAAAACGTATTAGTACTAATCTTCCTCTTTTGCTCTCTATCTTCTCACCTGTGTAGTTAGCCAGATGGCAACTAAAGCAACCTGGATTTACTGTGGGGTATGCAGACCATAAAATGTTTTGTAACTCTCTAGCTCATAATATTTCTTTAAGAATCTGTAGCATAAACGAACCAGAAGAGCCACTCATGAATAACACAGCTGTCCTGAGCTTCACCACAAAACTTTTAATGGTTTAAACAGAATCACCAAATCTCCCTCCATATACAGACTTCATGTTTCCCATCTCTGTCAACTGCCCATACTGCATTTTTGGTAATGGCATTTTATTTTGCACTCAGACCATGAGTGAATTTCCAGATACCTATGTCCAAACATAATCAAACATCCTTGGAGGAATCAGATCAGTTTGCCATAAAAATGAAATGCCATAAAATATGGGATTTCATCTCAGTCTTGCCTAGTTATTGGACAAGACTTTCCCATGTAAAGGGTTAAGCCACCTGGGACCCCCCTGCCTTGTCCCAGAGGTGGTCTGGCCCCGTTCCTCCCAGGTGGCATGGTTGAACACTCCCACTTCCTGCCCAGATTTGGGCTATAAAAGGGGGAACTCAGCCACCCTCTCTCTCTCTCTTTTTCGCACCCTCGGCCACTTCTCAGCGCCACACTGCTGCCACTCCCTGCCGCTCCCCGCTGCTCCTCCACGTGCTCTGCCACAAGCCGTTTAAAGGCATTGTTCCCCACTCTCACTTCCAAACCGCTTTGAGTTTTCTTTTGGGCTTTTAGCTCAGGGTAGCTGGGTGTAAACCAATACACCCCAACAGCTATTTTGAAGCCTGCCGTCTTCTACGGCAGTAACACTAGAAAATAGAGGTGGGATCTGCAGGAGGTGATGAAGCCAACCCTGCAGGGATTCACACAGTGGTGGGAGATATGGATAAAATGACTCTTGCAAGCAGAATACATCATTCCCACGTCTTAAGGCATTGGAGCCAAAAGCACAGGAAGACAAATTAATTTCAGAGGCCACTTGAGGAAAAAAAAAAAAAAACAAAAACAAAAACCCTTCATTTTGTTCCTCTCATCTTAACTGCAACTCTTTTGAGACCTGGTCACTATGTCTTCTATGCCACAACCAGAGGAACAGAAACAAAGCATGTTGTTTCCATTATGTGTCTGGACAGTGTCAGCTCAGAATTAGAAATCCTTGTCTTCTTTTCAGATTGCTAAAGAAAAGACTCAAAAGCAGGCAGAGAGAAAGTTTATTCAAGGTTGTTCAGATCTGGAGAAGGGTATTGCTTTATAGCAAAATATTGTGACGTACTCATAAACTAATCCAGTGTCTATCTGAAGCCAAGGCACTCACTGAGACTCAGCAGTGTCTGCAGGTGACTGCACTCAATAATGTGATGAGACTTTGATCTCCTGTCAAGCCACTTCTCATTCAGTTCAAGGCTGCATGGATGCAGCAAGGCAGAGATTCAACCCACATTTCTAGATCCACCTCCATCACTCTTCATCAGTTTGCTCCTGCTTCATATTGTTCTCCTTCTGCTTTTTATTTGAAGGGTCTTTATAGTCAAACATGTTTGCTGTTGACTTCCAATGATAAACATGACTTTCTTTTGACACTGGAATGGGTTGTGGCTACTCGCTCCCTGGAGGTGTTCAAGGCCAGGCTGGATGAGGCCTTGAGTGACCTGTTCTAGTGGGAGGTGTCCCTGCCTATGGCAGGGTGTTGAAGCTAGACGATCTTTGAGGTCACTTCCAACCTAAACCATTCTATGCTTCTATGACCATATAGTTTTTGCATTTCCTTGCTCTGGTGGAAATTCTTTTGAGACCTGCAACCTGTGGCATGGGCATGACTGTACAGATAGATTTAGCCACAATTTATCTGTTGCCATTCCAGATTATTAACAGGCTCACTCTATCTTTTCATCACAGGAGCTTGTACATCAGCAAGGACCAGTTACAGGTAACTTCCCACAAGCAACATTTTCCCTCCCAGGGTTTGTATCATTACCACCTGGTGACAAGAGCTAGTGTCAGAGCACCAGCAACACTGAACTCATCTTCCAAATGCTTGTCCACGGTACTAACAACAGTGTGTATACAGAGATCTGCATGACCCCAATTCATAGATGAGAACACCTTTTTCTGTAATTATGGGCAAAAAACCTGTACCAGAGAAGCCTCCAGTTTTGATGAATGTAACATTATCCTNTAAAAAAAAAAAAAAAAAAGAAAAAAAAAAAGACAAAACCAAAAATCCAAACTCCAAACAACATTGGCTGAAGTTTGTTTGCAGAGACAACTGAGCTGGGTAATACTTTGAACTCTGAGACATCTATGTCACCAATGGCTTGATGACATAGACTGCTGCTGTGATGCTCTGTGAACCGGGGAAATAAAACTCCTGGGATCAGGCACAGAAACGAAGCTGTAGAAGTTGTTTGAGAAATGGACCAGTCAGTGGTGTAATGACTTGAAAGCTAAGGGATCATGCAAGCTACACACAAAAAAATATTTAATCCCTTCTCCTAGAAAAGAGTCCTTGATAGATTAAAACACTACATTCTGGACAGAGAGATATTGTGTGTCTGATGCCTCGACTTTTACTGAAGTCCAGGATTATGAAGTGTAAGTCATTTAGCCCACTTCAGATAAGTATCAATTTTAAATCGGATTATAATTTGCAAAGGCACAACATGTTCAGGGCAGAACTGTGTCAGACACCAAGATAAGGATTCCAGGAGGCTCTGCTGCTTGGTAGCTTTGCAGACAAGGAACCAGAATGTTTGGAACATTATAGAAACATACGCACAAACGAAGAGGCCTTTTATAATTCATCTTAAGACAAAGGTGATTTATCAGATATCCCAAGGCAATTGCCCTGGAGAACCAAAGAAGAGTGTCCCATGTGCAACTGTTCCTTCTTTTCCCTTGTGTGAAAAGCTATGGCACTCAGCACTGTGCCAGTGTCCATCCTTTGAATGTGTTTTCATTTATCATTTCCCCATGTGATGCATTTGTCTAAGTCCAGTGATACAAATAGAAGAAGAGCTGCCAGCTTTGACTCAGAGGGGTGCTGGATACCACAGGCAACTTCCCAGAGAAAGGGAGTGTGAAGGTTTCTCTAGCACAGCATGCAGACAGACTCATGCATACTTTGCCAGCTTCATGGAAAATCCAGAATTTAAATTAAGGAAATGCAGGTCTCCCTCCTGACCCTGCTTTTCTGAGGGATGTCGGTGGAATGAGTCAGAGATGAGTTGCTGTTGCTGCGTCATCACTGCAATCATTTGGGAGAAGCCCGAGCCACAGGGAGAAGCTTAAGCCATTGAGTTACTCCTCACCAGAGCACTGAGGCGGGCAGAGGAGGATGACATTCAAGAGTGGGCTCAGAAGCAATTCCCCAGCAGGATTAAGCTGCTTTGAAGAAGAGGCCTCCCTTTCCCTTGATGTCCCTTCCCTGCCAAGCTTTTCATTGACCTACAAGAGGTTAAAGTCATCCACAGCCTGATAACAAAGAAGAGTTTGGGCTATAGTATTTTAGCCTTTGAAGCCATAATAAAAAGAAAGTGAACAGACTCACAAATGCAGTTCCATTTTGTGTCCAGCTGGATATGGAAATATGAGAAGATGTCAGAAGATTTGGATCTAGCTATTGGCTCTGCCAGAACTTTGAGTGAACTGGATAAGCCACTGACACCTAGTTTTTCTCCTATCCATGCAAGCATCCCATTGCTTAGGCATCATCAACATAGTAAAAACTACTGATCAAGCCTCACCTGACCTATGTACTTTTGGAAGTTGTCTCCCTCAGAGACTCAGAAAACCCTTGGTATATGTCCTTCAGTTTTAGATGATGTGCAATTCATAAAAGAGGAAAAAGATGAATGTATTGTTGTTATCACTGTGTCTTTCTAAACTCCACATAGTTATTCTTTGGAGAGTGAGACTCCAGGTGGTCTCTTGCACTCCTAAGAGGAAATGTTCAAGGGATTATTATCTGACTGATTCTTTTTTTCCTGTATTTGAACCAGGATTGTTTCTCCTTGACCTGAATTCTATATTCCGTTTCATTCTGGCACTTGCACTTCACTATTGAATTTTTCAGGGATCCGCCATTTCTCTTGATTTATGAGACAAGAGTGACAAGCCTGATTAATCACTACGTATCTCAGTCTATGACATCAAACTTTCAAGCAGGTCAAGGAGGATCTTCCATGAGAGTTATGGTGCCTTAAGTATAATTTAGATGTGGAGCCTTCCCCACTCCTGGCAGCCTGAATTCCTGTCTATCTCTAGAATGGCTGGGTAGCATGGCTCTCTGCCACACCGGCAAGAAGATCAGCATCCAGAAGCATAAACCCACTGTTCTTGTTTTTTCTTCCTACTGTCCCTGAAAAAAACCTCTTTCTAGAAGTTCCATCTCTTTTCTAAAACCAATTTCTTCTTTAGAGACATCACAGTCTTGAATTGTCCTGGACCATCACAACTGGAGAAGACACAAGGGGCCTTGCTGTGTCCCAGTCTCCCTGTTCATGCAACCCTTAGCCTTGGGGTAACATGTATTTACATAGTGATAAGTATTAATTATTAAGTCAAGCTGCCACTGAAAGGAACAAAAGGGTTTGGCTTTCTGAATAATAGGGCAAGCACTTCTGGGAAGACTCCCACAGCCTATTTGGCAGATGTGCAGTGTGACATGGCATGTAGGAAAGTGCAACCATATTTTCCTTTAAGTCCCATAACTAATTAAACTCACGAGTTGGCTCCAGTTTCACCCAGTAGTGTGGTACATTGGAAGAAAATCTGCAAAGCTTTGTGAAGAGCGGGATCAATGAAGATGAGAATTTGCTGAGAAAACTACAAAGACAACATGACTACTAATCAAATGGTGAATAGGGTTGAGAGGTGGGTGTAGGTGTGTGGTGTTAGAAGAAGGGCATGCAGAAAGAAGTGAACATTTGCCTTTTTACTAACAGTTATTGTATTAGCAATACAATGGTATGCCAATGAAAAAGTTGTTAAACAGTAAAGACAGCCCCTGTCAGCAAGAAAGGCCAATGTTTTCTCCTCAGGGAGAAGAGCAGGGAGCACAGGGGCTGTAGGTTTCCATTCACTTCACAGAGGCTTGGTAACTTGGTGGGTGCATGCCTATCACAATCAAAAAACATGCCACTAGATTAAAAGAAAGCTTATTTTCTAAAAACCATCCTAAGTAACAGAAACAACTAGGATTGTGCCATACCAGTAGCCACCCTTTCTGCACAGTTCTGGAGCTATCTCCTGTAAAATGAAAATGTCAGCAGCCAGTCAAGATCCTGACCTGGTTACTCCATCCATGTACATGATACTTCAGCAAAACAGGAATGTATTTCAAATTGGAAAAACAGGAAACAGCCAGACATCTGACTATATGGGCATCACTTCCACTCTGGAAGCTGTAAGCTATCTTCAGACATGTATTGCACACCTATGAGGCCATGGCTATGGTCTCAATGCTATGATTGGGCTCTAACAGCATCTTTGTAATTGCTTATAGCCCCACCATAGCCTCTCTTTCAAGCTTACTGATCTTCGCACACACTCTCCTTATTCACCCTGCATTTTAAAGGTACCCCTGCAGGAAACCTAATGAACAGCAGCTCCAAAAGGAGGCCCCAAGAAAACTCTGCGTGGATCAACTGAGGTATCCGACGGGGTCACATGGTGCTGAGAATCCAGCACTGTGCTTTTGAATCTTACTGGGTTAATTTTTAGTGCTCAGAAAGAATAAGGGGAGGAGGTGGTGGTGGTGGTGATTGTGGTTGTTGTAGTTTATTCATTGTTGTTTTTACTAATGACTGCAGTGCTAATGCACTCCTTGGTATGTTATACCACCTGTATTAGTAGTAGTAGTAGTAGCAGTAGTAACAATAATAATAGTAACTAGAGCATTATTCTTAGAAGCCATGGTCACGACTTCAGCTTTACTAGTAGCTGAAAAATATCTCCTAAACCATCTCAGCTTAGTCACACTGGAGAAACCAGTTAAGTGTGAGAAGGGAAGCTTGCTGGTGATGCATGCCTGCTTGAAACTGGTGTGGCATCTCTAGCACATTTCCCAAAGGTACCATGACACTATCAGATGGCAGCAACTAACCTGGCCAACAACAGAGATGGAAAAAAATAGGGAGCCAAATGAGTAAGAGAGGAGCACAAGGAGGTCCTCATTTGGAGTGTACTGACTCTGCTCAGATTTACTGTCACCAGTTAACTGGTTCTGTAAGGCAACCACTTATATGTAACTGATAGGTAGTAAAAAGAATTATTTGATGATTATCCCATTGCTTTTCCATTACTGGCCTGACCTGATAAGAAGCAGCTTGCCTATCCATCACAGCTGTGCCTGTTCTAACTGAACTCATTTTTCAGACCACTATCAGCCAGCCTTGGCTATTTTTACTCTTAGATTTATGGGGCAAATTCATACCCTAAATTCAATTTTCTTTGATGAAAGCTTTTCAGAGTGGGTTTTTTTTGGTGGTTTTTTTTCATCCTTTCTCTATTGTCTGTGAGTTATGCATTACCTGCTCCATCCCAGGTGTAAGTCCTGGAAGGCTATCTGCACCTGCAGGGAGATTACATTGCCTTCCTATATTTCTTTCTAACTACTGGGATTATTATATTCAGAAATAATCTTTTTCATTCAAATCTCACTTTAGGAAAACCTGAAACAAGGTAGGATCTATGTTTGTGTATGCATTTTTTCTTCCTCCCCAATAAACTTTGGATCAGCTGGTGATCTATTAGTTTCTGTAGAAGTGAGGACATCAGCTGATTACATGCTGGAGGATGCTCACCATTCACTTGCATTACTGCTTCAACTATCCATTAATACTTG
The DNA here is from genome assembly GCA_013396835.1 of Psilopogon haemacephalus. NCBI lineage: Eukaryota > Metazoa > Chordata > Aves > Piciformes > Megalaimidae > Psilopogon > Psilopogon haemacephalus. Next base: position 74,080 of record VWZI01017683.1, on the reverse strand, counting down.
CAGCAAACTTGGGTATTGCTGCCTGCATTAGCCACTTTGCATCAGTCTGAACATCTGACTAAGAGTGCAAGTGAAAAAAATAACTTTCACAGAAGGGAAGGGAGTCCTCAGGGAAAAAATATTAAATTTCCTAATAACTCAAACACCTACTCAGTTGGAAATGTTCTGTTGTGCACTGTCAGCCCTAGGTAGGGATGTTACTGCAAGCCTATTGCACGTCTCCAAACCTTGGCACACAAGGCATGGAAAATGAGAAGGGATAAAATCCAATACTGCCAACTATGACATTCAAAATGCTGTGGCCAGCCCCAGGGAACAGACTGTTGAATCTCCTCTGCCATTTGTGTGGGGGTAGGCAAGTTGAAACAATGGGCCAGATCAGAAGGTATTAGACCCCGTAGAGACATATAAAAAGAATATCTGCTCTAGAACTGGTGAATCAGAAGTTTTCTGTCATCAAGGTATGCCTCTTTCCATTGAATCTGCAGATAGTATTTAGGGTGGATGGAGACCCTTCACTCAGAAGTGCTGGATTAAGTATGAGTGATCAAAAGCATTGTCCAAGCCCCAGGAGATCTGACTTCGATTTTTGCCTTTGGCAGAGTACAGACATTCAAAATCAAAGGTGCAGGGTCCCATGAGCTTTCAGGGGATGCCTGCAAAAGAGAGATTTAGTCCCTCTAAATTCCAAGTTTTCAACAAATTTATTTTTTCTATTTATTCCCCATTCTTCTGCAAAGCAGTGGCTTGTCTTGATTTTGAACCTCATGGCTGCTCCCAGCTCATACTCCAGCTCTGAGTGGTGATCACTTGGCAGAAGAGAGGAGTAATACACTGGCTCACCACTCCAAGTAATTATTCACTATATGATGGCATTATAACATATTGCTGTGCTGAAACATTGTAATCCCTCACCCTCATATCCCACCCATGTCAAGATCTGGCCACAAGATAGACTTTGATTTAAAACATTGCCAAACACTCTGTGTGATATGGTGAATGCCCTTCTCCACTCAGCAGCAATTCAGTGGGAAAGAGGTGACTTTGAAAGCATCTGGCCTGAGGAGTGTATCTTGCTACAGGGCACAGATAAGTGTTGATTGATACCACACACTAAAAAAAGGCTCAAGATAAAAACTTTGCAGTGATAAACATTGCCTCATCTTCCCTCACAAGGTACCCTCCTCTCCTAGTTTGATGCCAATCTCCCTGGGCCATCCAGCTGTATCTTCCTACCTGGCTTCTTCTCATTGTTCTTTCTACATTTCTTATTGCCAGTGCCTTATACTGCACCCTTCTCTGTGTCAGCTAAAGAGTGGACGTCTGTGTGTCTGTCCTACAATGGTCACCAGAAATTTCACTGGATGTTACTCTTTTGGAAACCGCCATTGAGTTTCAAGCTCAGGTTTGTCCTGAGCTAACCAAGATGTTGCTGTGCCAGAGGATGCATGAAGGGCTCCTCTCTCTTTTCACTTCTCCCTCCATCCCAGCAGTCCACCAGGGATCTCCCTGACAATGTTTCACCACAGGAAGGATCCTGCTCAGATGCACTGCCACTGAGTTGGCTCCAACTATGATGGAGAGATATAATCATAGAATATATCTCCCAGTTAGGAGATGGGGATGCTCTCTGGGCTCTCATATATAACTTGCTTCTCTAACACCCTACATGCATGCCCCATCCTCCCTCATCACCTTGAGGGCTGAATCTCACCCACCATTCTCTGGGTAAAGAGGAGGATATGGTGCCCCATCAAGTTCTTAACTGTTCTTCAGGTGCTGTTTCCCTGGGAGATATTGCTTAAATAAATTAAGTAGAGAGTCACTACAGGAGTAGATAGATGCACATTCCCTGAGGACTGTGCGAATTGGTTTTAACATTCTGCAGTGGTGTAGACCTTAGAGAGGACTAATCCTCTGCATTACACTGATCTATTTCTCACTGAACAGGCCTTGATCGATTAAGGATGTAAGTGTTTCTCACACTATCACTAACCTTCTTAACCTTGACATCAAGACGAGAACTGAGACACTCAGGGGAAGACCTGAAACCTGACAGCATATACCTCATTAATCAGGACAATGAGCTCAGCTATTTTTGTTTTACTGGTAACAATATCTGTTACAAAACTACATTATGAAAAAAAAAGGCAGGGCTGTCTTTGTGGCAGGTGCAGCACTCACTGATGCTGGTTCTCAAGCCAGCTGCAATAAATAAACAAACACTAGCCTCCCCCAAATCCAACTATTCAAAGGATATGCTTGTAACTCAAGCACCTGGTTTCTGGGCCAATAAATTCTTCCAGGGAGAGGACAAAGTCTTTGTGGAATGAGCCTGTTCCTGATATCAGCCTGTTGCCTGCATCTCTAGAGCCTTAGAGCCCTTGCAAACTCAGCAGTCTCGGCACAAAGCTCCTGTGTCTGTTGCACATAAAAGACCTTCTGACTTACCAGTGGCCATGAGAAGATTCTCCTTGCCCCCAATACCATGCTTACAGGCATCCAGTGGGGTGTAAGGAGATGAACATTCATTGTCTTTGAATTTTCTGGGAATTGAGCACTGCTGGAGTATCCCAGGAATTTAATTTTAAGGACTGCCATGACAAGACTTGATATCAGCCTGTTATTTCTAAATCACTTCATTTCAAGGTGGCTAAAGTAAGAGCAAGTAGTAGTAATACCAGATAGAGTACATAGTCTAGGAATAGAGAATACAGTTCACTGAAATGCTTCTATAAATATGCTACTTTCTAGTCTAGCAGGTTTCAAAGTTTCTTTCACACTCTGTGATTCAGCTAATAAGCTGAAAGATGCTTCTCAGCCTTCTTATTCAAGGACTCACACAACCCATTCACCATCTGGCTGCCTCACAAAAGGCAACCCGTGTATAGAGCCCTTGGCTCTTTTAGAATGTAAGTTTCCAGTTTCTTCAGATCCAGAGATTTCTGACTCAGCCAGCAAGAGTGTTGAAGCATCCTACCCCCATAGGATAGCTTGACCCTGTTAGCATGCCAAAGAGTAATACCTTTTGGATATAGCCTGCTGCAATTTCTGTTTGTCCAGATGGTCAGTAAAGGTATTTAATGAATATTCCTGTGGTGATGGGATAAATTATTAAGCCACTGAAAAATAAAAGTAACTTCTTTCCTGCACTGGCTGTAGTCAAATCCAGAGTGAAGCCTCACTATTCACTTCAGATTCCACACAGCCATGTAAACAGACAACCACATTTTACCCAGCTAAATACTGATGTGTGTACACGGCCTACTATTGGATTTTGATAAAGACTATATTTTATTGTTAAGGGACTTGTGATTAAGAGATCCATAAATTCTTTTGAGAGAAACATCATCAGAAATCTATACTAGTCGCACTCTATCCCTGAAACACACAGCAGACCAGGTGGTGAGGTTTGGTTTTGGTTTTTTTGGGTTTTTTTTGGGGGGGGGGGTTTTGAGTGGCAAATATAAGAATGCCATTAGAAAAAAAAATACTCTGAAGAGAGAAACTCAGCCCTGGAGTCTAACTGGATAGATACTCGGTTCTTTGAATGCTGAGTGTAGAGCAGCCCATTACTGGCTCTGTGGATTACTCCCTCTTTGGCATATAATTTCCCCATAGACACCTTCCTATATCTCACTCCTTTTAAAGTCTCCTTATTCTCTAAAGTCTTGGACTTTCCCATTTTCAAAAGCTCACTTGTTTGATTTTCCAATAGGCCTGTGCATCAGCTAGAGCAATTTGCTTAGGGCCATATCCATTCAGGTTTGAAATACCTCCAAGGACAGAGACTTCACAAACTTTCTGGATGACATATTCCAACATCTGTCTTGTTCTCCTTTCCCACCCCCTCCCTTGCAGTCTCCCTTCTTTCAAAACAATTTTTTAAATTATTTTTGAATGAAATTTCCTCTATTTCCTCTGTCATTTCCTTTTGTCCTGTCACTGAGCACCTAATAGGATGTATCAGATATTGCAAGATGGCTCCACTTTCTTTACTTCACCCTATTAGATATCTATACCCATGGATAAGATCCCTCTGAATCTTCTTTTCTGGAGGCTGAATAGTCCCAGCTCTTAGCCTCTCTTTGTATGTTAGATGGTCCAATATTTGAACCAACATTATGGCCTTTTGCTGGACTCACTCCAGTATGCCCATGTCTCTTGTATTAAGGAGCCCAACACTGGACAGAGCACCTCTGATGAGTCTCACCAGTACTGGGTGGAGTTGAAAGATCACCTCCCTTAATTTGCTGGAAATGCTCTGGTTTACAGAGCCCATGGGGCAGATGGCCTTTTTTATTTCTGCAAAGGCGTATTGCCAGCTCATGCACAACTTCTTGTGCACCAGGACCTCTATACTCTTTTCTGAAAAGCTATTTTCCAGCTCCTTGTTCCCCATCCTTTGCTGGTGCATGGGGTTATTCCTCACCAGAGGTAGGACTTGGAATTTCCTTTGCTGAACTTCATGAAGTTCTATCAATCCATTTCTCCAGCCTGTTGAATTACCTCTGAAGGCAGTACAATACTCCTGTCTCTCAAATACAACAATCAATTTTGTATTGTGTACATAATATAGGACACACAGAAATCTCATGTAGGGCATCTCAGTTCTACTTTTGGAACCAGAAGAATGAAAATTAGATGCCACAGAAAGTAACTTTAGGAATATAATTTCTTTATTAGTTCTGGATCTGACAATTTCACTCCCTGTTATATCTCGTTATCCTCCACTGCTCACTGAAAAGACCATATTTACTTCTCACAGACCTGGTGCATGCACGTTATTTCAGCCTCCTTGTGTGTTAACATTATTAGCATTGATTTTCGGAGAGTTTGCATCAGAGCTGGGGTCTCTGCCTCATGCGCTCTGCACAGCACTCCACCCACATGTCCTTGCTTTCACAAAGGTGAAAGCTTCATCTCAGCTCTCCACGTGCCACAAAAAAATTATCAACTATGAACCTTGAAAACAAAGCCACCTTACAGCTCCTGTCTTTTTATAAACTATTTTCTTGGGTTTGTATTTGTCTCATTGACTTAATTTTGCTGACTGAAGTTAATCTCTGCAAGGAGGCAGGCAGATTCCGCTTCTTCCCATAAAGTTGAACAGAGAAGGACAGCATGAGTGCAGATGAGTGCTTTTGTGAATCTAGGGCACATTTCTCTCCCTCCTCTGCCCTTTTCCAGGAGCTCCACTAGGAGGACCTCATTAGGAATTCTTACTTACAGCAGCTTCAAGCCATCTGTTGCTACAGAAGAAAGTGCCAGTTGAAAGCATTTCTTTTCCTAGACAGTAACCAAAAGGTTGGTGTTTGGTGTACTCCCAGAAGGTGGTCAGTGTTCAAACAGGATCTGTCTAGCCAAACATTTTGAGTCCTGCTTTTTGCTAAACACACCAATCTGGAGGAGAGAAGGGCAACAAGGCTGATGAGGGGGCTGGAGCACAGCCCTATGAGGAGAGGCTGAAGGAGCTGGAGTTGTTCAACCTGGAGATGAGGAAGTTCAGAGGAGACCTCATTGCTCTCTACAACTATCTGAAAGGAGGCCATAGCCAGGCGGGGGGTGGTCTTTTCTCCCAGGCACCCAGATGCAGAACAAGAGGACACAGTTCCAAACTATTTCAGGGCAAGTTTAGGCTGGATGTTAGGAAAAAGTTCTTCACAGAAAGGGTGATTTGCATTGGAATGGGCTGCCCGTGGAGGTGGTGGAGTCACCATCCTTGGAGGTGTTTAAGAGGAGGCTGGATGAGGCACATAGTGCTATGGTTTAGTTAATTAGAAGGTGTTAGGCGGTAGGTTGGACTTGATTATCTCGAAGGTCTTTTCCAACCCGATTAATTCTGTGAGGATCTCACTGGATCCCAGTGAATGTCAGATGAACCTACAAAGGTCTTTCCTGGATTTGGAACAAAACTCCTGCTCCTTCTGAATTTCTTCTCAATGACTAAAGTGGCCTCAGTCAAATGATCTGCAGAGTTCAGGCATTCCCAGTTTCACTGATCACTTCAAAAGCTGTGGTTTCTTCTGCACTACAGAAGGCAGCATTGCTCTGATATTAGGAGATGAAGGTGTGACAAGTGGGTTTCTCTCTCTTTTCTAACAGGGTATTCTGTAGGCCAAGAATCTGCACTCCCTGAGCATTAGAACCAAGAAATCCTTTATCCCTTCCTGTAATGTGTTAAAAGGCACACATTTTATCTGAAGAGGGGTGTCTTTGTCTGGCTGTTGTGGTATCAAAGGTATGAAGTAAATAGTAAACACAGAGCTCAGTCAGGTGTATAGTAAAGTGTCAGCCAAGGGCAACACAACGACTGAGAGAGGATGTGCTGGTTTGAACGAGCAAATAGACTATAGGATGAGAAAGGAAAACACTGATGATGCTACTTCTCTCAGGCTTACTGAGAAAGACAAAAATTGTTTAAGAGTTGTAACCCAGACATAGATAAATCAGACTGCTTTGGGCCATGCCTGCTGCTTCGTGGCTCTCTCTCTCTTCCTACCTTCTTAGCTGGATCTGAATAATTTCACAAACTTCTTTTCTTTTGCTAATCCCCCTGGCCAATCTATCTTCACTTATCTGTTGCATAAACAGATGGTGAGATAATATTGGGAAGGGGGGAAGGTGGTATGGTGGTTAGAAACCCCTCTTAGGGACCTTGATCTCTGGGAGGGGTGTGGTGTTTCTGTATTACCTTTTCACTGTATATGTCTGTAAATATCTGTTACACATTGTAAATATCTGCTTGTATATTGTGCAAAGCTGTAAATATAAAGCTTCATTTATTAAATTCCAGCTGACTGTGTCCCAGCCTGGGTTATTTCAAAGTGTGGAGGGGCAGGGAACTGCCAAACCACCACAGAGGAGTATTGGGGAAATCTGTCTTACCCATTCAGTACAGGCAAAATCTATGAAACCGCAGAATGATCTGTGCAAAAGAAGTAACATCACTTTCAGTTTAAACACAGACTAGGCTGAACATACAGTGCAACAGGAAAAATAAGGCTTCTTGAAGTGCCTGTGACAGGGAATCTTAAATGAACAAATTAATTTCTGTTGGAAGCAGAACTTGGTCACCTAATCTCTGTATACAGTAGAGCCAACCTCTATGTTAGAGTGAGCTGATAAAGAGCTCTTCCAGCCAAGCTTTCGTTATTTCAATGTTAGTACTGGGAAAAGCTGTTCCAGTGTTTGATCATTCTCCTTGTGATTCGTTTTACCCTGGTACCTAATGGGAATTTCACTTGCCGCAGCTTGTATCTGCTGCTGCTCATCTTTTTTTGCTGAAATGCTCCAACTAGAGTCTGGTTCCACTTTCTCTATAACCCATATAATGTAGGAACGATCTCATCTCTACAGAAAATCAGTTGAGTTGCACCAAGCTAAAAAANAAAAAAAAAAAAAAAAAAAAAAAAAGAAAAGAAAAGAAAAGGACAAACCTGATTATCCTTCTGTGGATTCACAGAGTAGTGAAATTTTCTCATACTTGGTGTAATAATTCTTCAATGGCTTTGTGCCATTTTCTGACTTGCTTTTCTGTACATGTGGGTCTCAGCACTGTCTTTCATGAAGACGAGAAAAAGAACTATATAATTCCTCATATCCAGGCATCTACTCTTGGTACCTCACTGGGATATTGCCATGGAAACAAGTGAAGTTTGAAATAAAAGTGAATACACTCGTTTTTCTTATTTTTCAGTAGACACTTCAAAATTTACTGTACTATAAAATAAGCCATGTACCATCTGCTTATTGAAAATTGAATGCAAATGTTTCTATTCTTTCCTCTGGATCTCTAAATCATGGCCATGGCATGTCCCATCAGAAACATCTTTAGAGGTGGTTTGTGAGTTCATGCAGCTTCCTATCCAGAAGTTAACAGATGAGAAATATCCTCTTTCAGCTATGGATGGCACAGATAAGGAATAGACTGAACCAAAATGGAAGGCAACAGGCAGTGGAGACAAGCAGTGCTATGAAATCTGCTGCAGGAGAATTTCAGCTGTATGTCACAGACTCCCATTTACATTTTGGGAAAGATTATTTTTTTTTTTACATATTCAGAGAATATGTATATGATAGGGGTATGTAAAAGACTCTTCAAAAACACACTAGTATAATTTTTTTCCCTCTGTGGTCACTTTCTCTGTGGATCTACTGAGTCAAGCATCATTGAACTGGAGAAGTCCTCTTTGCAGAGGCAGCAGCACATATCCCAGCTGATGTGACTGTGATTTATTTAGATTACTTTCTAATAAGGGACACCAGAACACAGCTTCTGATAAAGTCAGCAGAGATAAGTAGCTCCCCACTCTGCTGAGGTATGTAAAGCATCTCAGTTTCTCTTCAAGTTATATGCCACAGCAAAGACCTAAGTCCATCCTAGGAGGAGACTGGAAGGAAGTTAATTTCTTTTTACCTTCTTGGTCATTCTCACAGTATTGGGATTTTTGCCACCATTTCGAGTACTGCTTTTATAACCCAGACACTTTCTTGTCACAACTTCTGTCTGAAGCAGGCTATTGCTCTTTACACTAGTGTCAGTGCTGTGGTACACAGGGAAATTCCTCCTGACTTGAGGAAATAGTCTGGACACACCAGCCTCTTCCTTCCTAAAGAATAGACAAAATGTTACAATATTGCTAAGTGCAGGTGCCCCTTTGCACTTGATTTCCACAGCCCTTGCCCACATCAGTGGTCAAAGAGCTTACGTCTCTATGAATTTCCATGGAGCTAGGTTGGCAAAGGGAGACTTTTCCTCAAGAAGCAGAGAGAACAACCCAACTTCTGTCTTCCACTCTGCTCAGTATATAACACTGTTTTGCAGGCGAGTCACGGGACTGCAGCCATTGCAGGGCCATCCATCTCCTGCATGACTTCACCTTTTCCTGAGCTGTTACAGGCAAGAGGTGTTCAGGTAGCAGTTGCAACCAGATGGTGTTTTCTGTTGCTGTTTCTCTGGTAATCAGACAGCTACACTAATAACGATGTCCTTACAGCCCTGGCTCCTGCTTATCATACCTGTCTTGAGAAGGCAAGCACACGGTGCCCTGTTCACTCAGCCATCCATCACTTCCCCATCCTGAATGATTAATGTCTACCTACCACAGCCCACATGCAGCTTTCCCTTGGAGGCAATGAAAATGCATGTATAGTGTTTGGGTCCAGAGGAGGACAGAAATGAATGTGTGATCACTACACAAGAAGACCAGGATGCTACAAAAATATCCACAAGAGACTATGCTTGCGGGAGGCATATTTAAGAGCTCTTAAATTATGTTAATTTAAGCTCCCTACTAATTCGTAGACATCAGGACAAATCTTCTGTGGTATCCATTTGGAGTTAAAGATCTATTGCCACTGGTGAAGTGTTGTTCATATTGAGATACTATGTTTCAGTAGCTGTTGTGTCACTGCTGCTGTATCTATGGAACAAATCTTGGTTCTAGGAGTCTACTCCAACACAGTCTTCTTCAGGGCTAGGAGGGACCTTGGAAGTGTGGTCCAGCTTTCTGCTCCCAGCTGAGCCAGGACTAAACTCAGACCAAATTATTTACAATTTTTTCCTCTTCAACAGGAGGCTAAGCTTGGCTAAGGGAAAAACTACCACCCACTTACTCTCTCACTCCTCAGCAAAGCAGGGTTAAAAATAGGATGAGGAACCTCATGACTTAAGATAAAGACATGAAGATCACTTACTGGTTACTGTCATGGGCAAAATATCCCCCCTGCTGCAGCCTGGGGGCCTTCAAGGGCTTCAGTGTGAGTATGCTCCAGAAGGGTCTCTCCAGGGCTGCAGGTGATGCCTGTTCTGCTGCCTCACTACAAATACCTAGGCATGAGCACACAACCCAGGTGCTGACTCTTCACTTGCTCTGGACAATTACTCTCCCATCCTTTTCCCCTTTTCCTTTTTCCCCTGTGTTGCCTCCTTTACTCCTGCCTTCTTAGGTGGAGTCGATTTTGAATGACAGATTTTCAGCTCATTCCTCCTCTGAGATGTAAACAAGTACATCTGCAGGTGCTGCTCACTACTTGAGGTACTGGAGTAGCAGTATATGATTGGGGGTTTTTTCTCCCCCATTAATTTGTGGTACCGCCCCTAGGAGAGTGATGCATATTAGATTATAAACATTCCCTCAGTGTGGTTCATGTACAATGCCAAGCTCATGGCCTTACTTTTGCTTGGCATTAAGCACAAAGGACATGCAATCATGAATATAAAATCAAAGTAAGAATAGGACACATTTCTTCTAGTCTGTCTGGGTCTGCTTTGAAGTGTTGTAGATTTGAAACAACCTGAGAACCATAGAATATCTCAGGTTTGATGAGACCCTTAAGGATCATCAAGTCAAATTCCCTGCTCCTCACAGGTCTACCTAAAACTAAACTACATGATCCAGATGCTCAGGCTTGGTGCTTTGACTACTTTCCTGGCAAGCTTGTTCCAGCAGCTGATCACCCTCTCGGTGAAGAACTTTTCTTGATCTCCAGTCTGATCTTTCCCTGTTATAGTTTCACTCTATCTCTTTGTGTCCTGTCACCAGTTAACAGAGAGAGATCAGCACCTCTTGTTCTGCTGCCTCTTAATTCTGCTGGTTCACCAAATGGGCTCGTTACATGTCTTTGGAGATCCAAGACTTAAGAGCTCATATCGGTTGAAATGGAAAGAATGTTTCTGATCCTGACCCGAATGGGGTTTGAGCTGTCTTCCCTGTGTAGGGTTATTTGACTGGGCAGAGGTGTATGCTAGCTTCCTACAGACACTTACCTGAGGTGGAGATAGCCAGAAACACATGCTCCATCACAACTACAAATGGCCATGGGTTGAGGACAGAGACTTGGCCAGGTTTTACAGCTTGCCTGATACACAACAGCTTCTTGAGACACTAACTTCATGATGGATATGAACTCTTGTGCTATCTCTCTCACTGTGTGAAGTCTAAAGAGATCAGGAACACCTCCAGACCAGTTTCCATCAGCCATTCCATTACAGGCTCAGGGAAACAAAAGGTGATGCTTAAAATTCTTTCAGCCCTGAACCCCACCAGCTCATCTCAAGCTGCATGGGGAAGTAATGGTAAATTTTAAAACTCATTTGCTACAAGAAAACAGATGGCTACTCAATGGTGAGACCTCTGCTCCTGATATTCACATGGCATGGATTTAAGCAATCAAAGGCAAAGCAAAGTCATTATCCAGTTGTGATCACCACAAACCATGTTTGGGATTTCACTTACCAAGCAGGGTCCTAGAGCTCTTCCTTGTACTAAAACAGTATCTAGTCATCTGTTGTCGTTCTTCTCAGTGGATCTGCCAGACTTCATTGGCTTGTTTTCATCTATAAATCCTGACACCACCACATCTTGCAATGGTGACTGGCCTATAAGGTGCCACAAGGCAGTGGAGAAATTTCCCAAGACAATAAGCACAGCGTGATGTGTGTTCTGGCCTTCTCTCTCCATCTATCTCCCTCGGGAGAGCAGACACTAATCATTGCCTGTAACAGCACCAGGTGATTAATTTAAGTGATTTAGCACCTGGGGATTCACCTTCACACAGATATAGATGGTTTGGATGTTTCCTGTATTATTACCCTTACAGCAATTACCTCCCACAGATACTTGCACTTGTACTAATGAGCCAGAAGCTATTAGCATCCACATCCCCTACCTACATGTTTTATAGTTGTAGGAGGACTCCTCAGTGACTGTATCTTCTGGACAGGCAAATTTACAACATGCATGGAAAAGATTTGAACTATCTGAAGATAGTTCGAGAAGGAAATTAAAAAAGGCATTAGCAATAGGAGAAGGAGTACAGAACAATCATGAAGTCAGAGCCAAGGACAGAATCAGGCTGTCAGTGATGCAAACAGGGCTGAGATTTACTTGCTCAGTGTGAGTAGCCTGGGCAGGAGATCCATACAGGTAGAACTAGCAAAGTATTATAACACATCAATTTGCCATGGTGACTCAAATAAGCAAAGTTCAGTCTCAATGTGGGTTATGCCTAGATTAAAATGCTTAGTGCATTGATGAAAAATTGAGGTAAGCTCTCTTATTCAATCCAACTAGCTAAATAATTCAGATTCTATTAATTGCTGCTCTGCTCTCTCCTTTCCTTTTCACCACGTTTATATCCAGCTGACTCCTATCTCGTTGATGTTGGCTTTTACACTGCAGCCCAAGAGTTTGGTTCACACTGTCAGGCTCTTGCACCAAAATACAGATCAATTTAACCCATTGCCCCAAATATTTATCTTGTTTACAGTAATATAAAATAATTGAGCAGGTCTATTCATAAATGCAGAGTCCGTATCAAGATAGTCAGAACACAGTGTTGGGACACACAGACTAACACAGGAATCCAAGCTGGGATAATTTGTACTGCAGTGTTTCACAACAGCAACCTCAGTCTAAAATGGAGGGAGGTCTCCTTCTTGCTCCATCTCTGCTCCTGGTTTCCTTTTGCCTCTTGGGAAAATTATTTCAACTCACTTCTTCAAAGACAAAGACAAAGACAGGGACAACATTCCCAAAGAAATCTTAGAAGAGGAGGGTGATCACATGTCTTAGCAACCCCCTTTATATACACAGGATTTTTTACACCTTATGAAGCAGAAATAATGAAAGCACAGCAACAGCAATAAATGTTAGCATCATCAAGAAGTGTAACCCATAGCGTGAGTTACAGAGTTACTCACATTGCAAGTTGGCCTCTTTTCCTCACACTTCTGTGTACAACACAACAAACCTCTGCCCTAAAGCTCCACAGATGTGTCAGCATCAATTCAATGTGCCTCTGCATCCTACTGTTCAAAATGCAGCTGATAACATCCATCAGGCACTGCTACAGTGAAATGCAAGATAAAGCTGCTGCTCTTATATACAGGACACCAGTGGATGGTGTAAGCTGCTCTTCCTTGCTTGAAAGGTGAGCTTCTGGCTTTTGTTTTGAGAACACCAGATTAAGCTATGGCATGACACAGAGGAGAAGCTCTTTCTGCCCTATAGCAGTAGCAATCTAGTGACTCCTTTTCCACAGGTCCTCTTCAGCAGGTAGGTGCAATGTGAAAACAGGTCAGGTTTGAAATTCACTGTGATCAAGGCATACCTTTTACTCAAACCAAAGTCTAACGTCATAGCTGTGGATTGTTCCCTTTGGAAATACTAAGTTGATCTGTGACTTGAACTTCCACTGTGAAACTAGAGCCTGTTGTGACACAAAACCATTAGTATATGAGATATGTAGAAGCGCTGTGTCTGATGAGTTTTTTCCTTCCTGTCAACCTTGACTAGGAGTTATAGCAGAAAGACTAACCTCCAGGTGGAGTGCATATAATCTGAGGTGGTATAGGTCAGTAGTTTCTCTCTCTAGATCTTCCATCCTGTTAGAAAACAAGCAACACACTCCCACTCCAGCCAGACCTAGAATAACCATAGAGCTAAGACAGGGCAGCTCATCTGAATCCATATGAAGTGTTAAAGTCAAGAGTTTCCATTAATAGCCACTATGTAAGTGGCACAGTACACTGACTTAATCTATAGGAACATTTTCTTCCTCTCCTTCAACAGCCAACATTTCCCAGCAATAAAATGCTGGAGCCAAGGACAGTCTGAATATGAGCAGCAACTAGTTTTTTATATCCCATTCAGTGGCTGAACTTGGACTGATGCACTGATTGCAGGGCTTCCAGAGCTTTTATTCTCTGCCTTTTAATGAAGCAACAGGTTTTTTTCCTGGCTCCAAAGATCTTAAAGATATGCCTTTCTTTTTTTATTATTTTTCCCTTTTAATAACAGAAATAGAAATATTTCCTTTTCTCAGCATTAAATGTTTTGGTTTGTGTTTAATTGGGCATCACTTTGTCTTGGGAGAGTGAGAAAGCACAACAGAGCAGACCTCATTTACCTTCTCTGTAGTTACTCGTTATTTTGTACACATCCAGTAAAATTCCCCTCATTTGTCCACCCTCAAAAGTCACAGTTTTCATTAAAAAAAAAAAAAAAGCTGAACTAAAGACATTGCCTTGGGTGAGAAAGATGCAGAGATTTGGTCACAGCGTGATTACAGACACAAATCCATTTTCAGTGGCTGAAATATTTTGTTTGCTGTCAACCAGCTGATGTGTACTGAGCAGCCTTGTGCGTTTTGCTGCAGGATGCTTCATTTCTTTCTTTTGTCCTCTGAGACAGGACCCAGGCACACAGCAGTGGCCAGACCCTGAACAATCAGGCATTTGTGACTTCCATTCAGATTTATGTGCCTTAGATGAAAGATTGGGAGACTTTCTCCTGCATTTATGCCCCATCCTCTGAAGTCTAACATTGCTGTGCTCGTTAAGATCTACAGTGTACAAGGTCTTCAAATTCTCCTGCACTACCTGCAGCTCTTTAAGATGTGGTACTCCGGTCTATATTATTGATTGCTTAATTAATTACTCTAAAAGGTTTTTTTTCCTTGCAGAAAGAGTGGACAGGGATCAGCAAAACTTTGGCTTGTCTGTGCATGCTGGATAAATTAAGATGGCAAGTGAAATAAGATGGATAAAATAAGCTGGCAAATAACACTCAAAAAATAAAGAAATCGTTGATCTTCATTGCTGGCAGCACAGAAACCACAGGTGAGATTGCTTAGGTATATTTATTTCTGTTGTTAAAGCTGTTCTTTTTCTTGTTTCTGTGCCATAGGAACGCCTGTCTTTACCATCATAAAATGATTTTTTTTACAAGCATTTCTCTGTTATTTTGCTTTTAATTTAACCCAGAGACTAAATGTAATGTGTATATGACACTGTGTCCCAACACACAGGCTCTTCACTCATTTGTGAGGGAGTCTCATACACAGTAAGAACAGACTAAGGCTATGAAAACAATCTAATCTCACTCTCATTGTAATACAGAACAGTGACTTCTAACAAGTACTTTCTGCATTAAGGCAATGATTTCTTCCTGTAGGAGCCTAAAAGGTAGTTGGTTTCTGTTATATCACTGCATGTCATGGCAAATTTGCTCCAATCACTTTTTTATTCTAATGGTTAGCCATTCATCGCTGTTCAAACGTTTTCTTTCATCAGGCCTGCTGAAAGGAAATACAAACACCTTCTTTCTCTTGTCACTGTGGAGCTTCTGGCCCCAGCATCATGAGGAAAATAAAAAAGAGGGGATTCTTTCTATTGGTAAGATTATTTCTCAAATGTGAAATATTAGCTCTTGGAACAGAAGATTTCCATGACCAGCAGTGTGTAGAAATCACATTGTAAGGACAATATGACACCATGTACTCAATATGTGACTTACCTGGATGGTGGCGACAGTACAAGGTGCCCAAAGCTCCATTCCAAATGAGAAATCATGCTTGTGCCTAACAGCAACACCTTCCAGATAAAACTGGCACTGAGATCCACCTCACTTTTTTTACTAGGAAGCACTAGATTCATAATTTTTTGAGTGAAACGCTGGAGAAGCAGGAGAACTGATGCTGTTCACTTTGGCATACTAAGATCTTGCCCTTCAGCTCCATGAATTTAAGGTGGGAGGAGTTTCAACAGCTAACTGTCCAGTCCCCTGTGCATTAATGCTGCTCTGATGCCTTCCCTAAGCACTTTCCTTTTTCTTGCTCTTCATGGTAGTTTTTCAGGAACAGCATGGTTGGGTGTTGGATGAAGGTTCATACTTCACTCTGCACGTACTTTTGTCAAAAAAAGCTTTTATTGCAATGCAAAATATCTTCTGTATATGACATCTTTCTCCCCCTCCCCCCTGTCTCAACCCCCTCAAATTTAATGAGTAATCCTTTCTGGATTTGTACATTGTGTGTGTATGTATGAATATATATACATATCTATATATCTATTAATCTATAGATATTATATTAATACAATCATATATAAATCTGGACCTATATAATTTTATATACAGATATCACAAGATCTCTCTGTGTGTGCATATACATATATACACATTACATATACACTATATACACATATATGCACACACAATAGATATCGTATAATCATAAACATCTGTTGTTAAGGGACTATTCTTTAACAAAATAAGTTCCATCGGTGGATTTTACTTCTGTAGTGCAATTTTACAGGAAGTTAACATTTCCACATTCAATATAAAAGAAACAATGTACATATGAAAACGTGCCATAGGATTTTTAATGAAAAAATTAGAAAAGTGCATTATTTTACAACACTACAGTAAATGATTCGGTTGGTTGTTTTGTTTTTGTTTTTTTTCTCTGTAAAGACATTGTAAAATATATACAGGGTTGCTTAGTGCATTCATTACAAAAGAAAGATGCAATCCCTTGCATAAATTACATATTGTACAGGGGTTCGCTGTCTACTTGGACTTGTAAACATTTGTGTGATACAGTTTTCATTCTTTATGTAAGCTGCAATACATCTTATTTTCATTAGACTGTTGTTGCATTCTAACTCCAGTACGGCATTCTAAGGCCATGTGTGAAGGCATCCTCTCCCATTGTGGAGAAAGCCAGAAAAAGAAATAAAAACACAGGAGTCTTCAATTTGGTTCTTTTTGTAATCAAGTTATCACCGGTTTAACAAATTGCATCTTGGTGCTTATGACCTGCTTCTTCTCCTTTGCTAGGACCAGCTCAACAAGTATGTTGGAGGTCTCAAATAAGCAGTGCAAACACCTTCCAAGAGGTAAATTCCCTATGCAGTCTTCTCTTTCTAGATGATCTTGCTCCTAGTGCTCTTTGCACTGCACAGAAAATGTACCAATCAGGGTAGAAATTTAGTTTTGCTATATCTCAGGTTGTTGAGGGCCTTTAGAATGCCGTCAATAGACCATCAGTAAGTCCGCATATGCACATTCAAAGAAGTACAAAAATGCACCAAAAAGTGTCAAGAGATCCAAAAGAGACATAGCATCAGCACACACTCACAAACACACACATACACACACGCTTCTGTCTGAGCAGGAAGGCTCAGTCTCCAAAGTAGGAATCACAATTTAATTTCAACATGTATGTGTGTTTGGAAGAAATCCAAGAATTTCCATATAAACTCCTTAGGTCCCAAATTGAACACTTTTATCCCTGTTTCTCATAGATAAACAGTTTGTTGAAGTAAGAAATTGCACCTTGAAGAGACAGTATCCACATTCTTTTGGCCTACTGGAAACAATTTTTAAGCCCCCCTCCCATTCCCCATTGACCTATCCAGCTCCACATAATTTCCTTTGCCATTATATCACTAGGATTAAAAGCTTTAGTCAATATTCCTCACTGGCAACCAATAGCCACACAAATCTTAACAAGTCAAGGGAAGAGGAAAAAGAAAACATTTTTTTCTTCCACAGTTCACTCCTGACCTTGCAAAAAAGGAACAGATTGATTATTGGTTGTATAGCATATTATAGGAAATTTCCATTCTGTAAAAGAAAGACAAATTAGTCTCTGTTCTAAAGAATGAGCCAGTGTCTCATAACTTCTGCTTATTAGCTACTTGATAGAAAGGCTGGTAGTAAGCAGAACTTTTTCTGAAGCATGTACTAGTAGTATTTTCATACAGGGTCAACTCAACAGTATTTACACTCAAACTAACTTTGTGTTGATTGGCCAAATTTGTTAATGTTAAACTCCAAAAGAGCAGTACTCAGAGTGGTACTCAGGGAATTACTTAATAAAGCCAATTGCTACATTAATAGAGCCTTACATCTGTTGTAACCTGGACACTGGGATCGTAGCATCTCTGTCCTCTAAAATCTGAACAATACTCCTGCAATAACAACTTCTACAGAAAGTATCTGCCATAATGTAAATGTATCTGAGCAGTTTAAAAGAAGGTAAACTGTCATGAGAAGGTCACTAAGTTGCGTTGAACATACCAGTTCTGTCTGTCAGTGGTGACCACACTACTATACCAATCTTCCCAGGCAAATAAGAAGGGCACAATACCAATAATGAAGAAGAATTTCCTACTGCTGCTTCTAACTGCAGCATCTCTCCATGTTGGGAACTGAAAAGATAGGCTTAAAAGAAGCAACATGGCTTCTATCTTTGTTGGGGAAAGTGTGTGACTGAGAAATTATTTTCTTGGAAGAGAAATCACATGGAAATGTAAGTCACCACAGAGCAACTGTGGCTTAGATACTGAAGAAAATGAACGTATAGTGAAGACTAAAAAAAGGCCCAACAACTGTGGGTTGCTAAAAGGATCTCACACAAACATCTTTGCTCCTGTGTTACACTTGGTAAAAATGGCACCTGCCAAAGCAACCAGAAGAGTTGGCCAGGTTCCAGTGGCCACAACCATGATGTATAGCTGAATGACTGACAAAGAAGAAATGAAACATGCCCACTACTATGTGCTGAACAAGAAACTCTAAATTGCCATTCAGAAGTGACTCTCAGAAGAGCTTCAAATTAGAGAGAACAGAGAAATGTTGTAGGTATGTAGAAAGAAACAGACTAAATGGCTGTAGAGCTATCTGAAGGCTGTCTCCTTTTCTTGGTCCTGAGGAGAACATTATGCTGAGCTCTTGTCCAGTATGAAAGTTAGAAATCAGCCCTGCCCTCCTACACCCTCAACCAGAAACCAGGAAGAAGTCCAATCTTTTGCTCTGCCATTTTTGCTCAGATAAGGACAAGCCACAGCATCAGTGTTCCCACGAACCCAGATTATGACAGAGAAACTCAACTGTATCTTCTCCATTCCCCAAGTGGCCCATGTCAGGCCGTGTATCCAGGAACCCCTCTGCCTAGAAGCATAATCTTACCCAAACAGTACAGCTGAGATACATTGCCCATCACACCAAATAGGTACTAGAACCAAATGGGTATCCTGAAACACACCCCCTTGCTCATCCATCTGCATATCCCATCTTAGATACAATACTGGTTCTTTACTCTACAGGCAAGACAAAATCGGGCCGAAAGCCTATCTCCACAAAGACATTTAGACATTAGCACTGTTCACCTCAGTGGTAATTAAGAGCTTTACTGCATATATTGGATCTGAGCTAAAATCTTTCTCCCATATACTCCCATGTCAACATGCCAAGATGATGTTTGTCAATAGGACAGCTGTGGCATGACCCCCATGTCAGCTGTGATATCACCAAATATGCCTTTTGGAAGTAACTTTGTAGACTTGCAATTTCAGACTCTGGGAGGCCAAAATAATTTAAACATACTACTTCAGCTAATCTAATTAAATACCATTATTTAAGATTAATTAGCCTTTTAACAATAATTATGATTTAGGAGCTGCATTCTCAAGCTGTAGGGAGAGCCATCAATAATGAGTTATTTCTCTAAAGGTCAGTTTTTATTATGTTTTGACATATAGACACTGTCCAAACAGTCAATATTGTGACCTCCTGAACACAGCTGGAAGAGCTTAGCATTTCCCATACATTTCTAGGGCACAGCTCTGGGGACATGCTATCAGAGATGGGTGAGGATCCCACTATCCAGGCCTTTCTGAGCCACACTATGTATTTCCTGCAGGTAACAGGAGTGATAGTGTAACTGTTCTCTTCCAAGGAGCAGAGGGAAGATGCTTCAGAAGACACCATTTTTCCCTGCTACCTGACATCAGCATCAGTGACAGTCCACTCCACCATGAATCAGTTATGGTCCATCCTTCCCACATCTCCTGTCTTCTGTATTTTGACACCATGCTATAGACTTCGCCAATGCCCTACCAAAAAAAGAGCCAAATCACTGTGACTTATTCTCCTCTTGGCCTTCTCCCAAATAAACATAGCCCCAAATTCTCCTTGTGGGCCAATGCATTGCATGCAAGTCAGGGCAGAAGTAGATCTCACCCATGCAGGTTTATGCATTTTGCATTTCCTATTTGATCCCACATATGGGTTTTAATCAATCTGTAGATTTCTTTTGTAAGTAGTAATTAGAGTGGAACATTTCCTTCCCTGGGGTGCAGTTCTGTAGCATAATGCTTTTCATTAATAGATGGGGGGAGGGAAGTACAGAATGTGGTGATCTTGGGTCTGAACATACATTTATGAAGTGGCAAGCTAATGAGTTAATGTCTGGGTAGGCAAGGGGGGAGGGCATATGGAGAAAGCCAGAGGGCCACTGTCTCTGAAACGGATCTCTTCTAGCTTCATCTAGTGCTCTGGATACAGCAGTTACTGCAAGCTGTTCCAGAGAACAGATAAACAATGAATCAAAGCCAGGATAGTTGTATCTGAACTCATGCATGAGGAAGATGCATTGTAGGGCATAGTTTCAACTGTATTTGCTAGCTCCACTTGTGAATTAGCCAGCTATGATAAATGTTATCATGCTGCTGTTTGCTCTGCATTTCTCAAAGTGAGCTAAAAGACAACACAGCTTGGAACTGAATATTAATTACCAATTAAATTGCAGCATCACTCTTTCTTTTAGCCTTTCACCCTCCCAATATGTTGTGGGCATTAATTTATGGCAGACAATACATTGTCAGAAAGCAAGGTGAGGGAGAGCTTTGGGATATTTATTAATTACAATATTCACAGAAGGAGAGATAAATGAAAGCAGAAGGCTCCAGGGATAGTATTTTCAGCCTAAAATTAGCAGGCAGTTTTGGATGACTGGATTCCACAAACCAAAATATAGTTGCATAAATTATACATATTGACTGTTGTCTTTAGGTCTTTCTGCTTTCCATTAGGCTTAGGATATAGTATCTAGTAGTAAATAGGAAAAGACTTATATACTAGTTTCAGTAAAGCAGTATAAATCAGGACTCACTGCTTAATTGCCATATTTGAAATCTGTGTAAAGAAAAAAATAGCCTTACAGCATTTTGATTTCTCTGTAGCAACTGACAGCAATATAAACTCCTCAGCTTCAGAAAACGGTACAGCAAGAGTCAAGTCAGCAGCTGTAACATCCACCTAGGTTCTGTGCAAATCCATCATGCACTTCCCATGTCGGCATTCTTCAGCACACACAAGGAGAGTCTTTGTGGATGTCCCAGTGTAACTGGGACACAAATGCTGAAAGATCTTCAATTTGAAGCTTTATATTGCACTTTTCCCCAAAATAATATTGATGTGCATATGTACATGACTTGGAACTTTGTGCAACAGACAGTATGGTTTGACTGGGAATCAGTCAGGGCCTTTGAAGAAGTCTCTCTGGGGAAAAGAAAAAAAAACTTGAGTTCCAATTAAATGAATGATTTAAGGCCAATCTGAACAGGTTTAGCTTTAGTAAAGTACCCAGTGGCTTCAGAGGAAAGTTCTGTTGCTCCAGGCTTCAGAGAAGGAAAGAGTTTGCTAACCCTACTGAGCCCTTGCTCTTGGAAACATCAGTAAAGGAAATAACATCACTAACATAATACACCACAGGGACCAGCAATGCTGAGGATGGACTGAATAAAATCCTGGTTTCAATGAAGACAGTAACAAAAACTTGACTTGAATTTCATGAATCTTCGTATCAGCAGTAATCAGTAAAGCACTGTGGTATAGACCTTGATGAGCAGAGGGCAGTCAGTCTTTCCCAGGATGATTCTATGAGATCAAGCTACAACAGTCTTCAGTACTACCTCAGCATGCTTTCACGTGGAAATAACATAACTACTCCTGCTGCTGAGAACAATGCCTTTCTTTCCTACTTAATTTTTGCCCTCCTATTTTTTTGTGTCATGAAAGTTCCTCTGCTATGTTCATTATCTACACCTTAAATAACTGAAAACTGCATTTTGGCAAAAGGTACCACTCATTTTCATGGTTTTAATTCATCCTATCATCTCAGATTAGCTAGCATAAGAGTCTTAAAGCACCTTCCATCTGTAATCAATTTCCCCGTGTCTCATGTCATTCTATTTCTTTCAGTGTGGGTGTACCTCTGTGATGGCTAATCCTTCTCATACAATCAAGTTGGATACCCAAGTTAGATGACCTGCAGGCTGCTCCAAAAGACAATATTTCTTTTTCAATTCCGTAGGTGTTGTGCACCTCTGATTAACGAAAGTAGCAGTGGTGTCATTCTCATTGTAATTTGTGCAATATTCCAGGCAATGATAGTGCCCTGTTGAAATACACATTAAAAAGTCCATAACATTAATGTAGTGGACACACTCCAACACATCTCTCTCATCTGACTTCCTAATAAAAAAATTAAATTACTGTATCAATCACATCCTAATATTAACAGGAATATTACATAAAGCTAAACGAGAACATACACTTCAGCCAAAAGCTGTTTCCACCCAAGCCCCTGCCCTCTGGTCTGCAAACACCAAATTGTTCTTGAACACTTTCATTCTCCATTTTGATTCCACTGACTGCTCTTCTTTTTTAGCTTTTAGCAACAAATTATACTTTTTACCCATAACAAAAGCTTTCAAACTCATCACAGAAAAACAAGGAACTACCTTGCCTGAGATTGATTCACAATAATCTTGATTACTGCCCTGGCATTTCTTCGACTGAAGCACTAGGAAACTAATGAGACAACCTACAGACAGCCTACAATACAGTAGATTAACTTGGCTACTTTCCTTTTTCTCTTTTTGTTTTAATAATGTTGATTTTATCCTAATGAGCTGTTACAGAGGAGTCCAAACAGAAGTCTATTGACTAAGGTCATTGTACATCTTATCCATTCACTAGCAACCAAGACGCTGTTTTGTACCCTTCAAGTCAAACACTCCAAACACCCCTTCTAGAGCTGTCCCATTACAGCCGCCCCTGTAGAGCATATATTTGTATAAAGTTCTGGCAAAGCTGCTGCAGTTAGATCAGT
The DNA here is from genome assembly GCA_013396835.1 of Psilopogon haemacephalus. Taxonomy (NCBI): domain Eukaryota; kingdom Metazoa; phylum Chordata; class Aves; order Piciformes; family Megalaimidae; genus Psilopogon; species Psilopogon haemacephalus. Next base: position 51,331 of record VWZI01017683.1, on the reverse strand, counting down.
CAGGATCTTCCTTATGCAGCAAAGATGACCAAGCAGAGATTTGTGCTTGCATTGTTCTATTAAGTTTCCTCTTTAGCTTCCATATCACAGCATGCTCAGTCAAAGCTATTTTGGTGCTTCACTGATCAAACTGATTTTTCCCTTTGATGATAATATGAAATATGATAGGATAATAGGGTTGTTATATAATCAAAGTCGACAGCAGGGAGCTAAATTTGTGTTGTTTTGATGAAGAGCACATTAGTGTGACATAAATAGATTAATCTGATTTATTATTATTATTTCTAATGCTTAATAATAGGGAAGGGTAGGGGAAATGAGACTCTAGGGAGTAAAAGTGCATCACAAAGTGATAGCAGACATCTGTGTGCTACAGAAACACAGGTTAGCTTTTGGATTTAGGATGTCTTCTCATAAGATGCACCACTACTGCCTGCTTCTAAGCTGAATTTCAAAGGATGAATAATAAGCAAAAGAGGTTGTTCTGAAAGAAATAATGTCTTAAGTGAAGTAAAACTAATAATGTACCAGAGAAAATTGTCTTTGAAAAGCAGTGCTGTGGGAAGAAAACTGGTATTTGTGTAGGCAACAAGAAGACAGAGATAGAGCAGACAAAAATCAGCTCACCTTCCACTGACTGATTTTTCATGTGTAACTGAAAAGCTGGGATTAACCTTGCACAAAAGCTTCCCTTTCACAATACTGTTTGTTCCAGCTCCAGACAGCCCAAGTTCTTATTCATATATCTGTCAAGAACCAAAAAAGCAGCAGAAGAGAGAGGCATTTTCAATGTATTTTTGCTTGGTGTACTGATGCGTACACATGGGAGCTCTTGTAGTTGAGGCTGCCGGCAAAGTCCTGCAAGAGCTCATGCAAACATCTGAATGTGTGCATGCTTGCCAGGCAGATGAGATGTCTTGCCACTTTGAATTCTCATAAAGAACAAAAATACAGACTGGAGAGAATTGCAAGTTCTTAAGACTTCTTAAGGCAGAAAATGAAATAAACATATTTTTAAATCCTAAGGATTGCAGATATGTTTTAGCAAAACTCTCACATATACACTCACCACAGCTTTTAGACTTAAAATATTGTAACAGACATCTACCCTGGCTCCTGCTTAACAATACACATAGATTTCTTCAACCACAGCTATAAACTTCAACTAAGCTAAGGCAGAGTTTTTATAAATCCACTGAGCTTTAATGCAAAGACTCTATGTGGCAGATATCTCATGCTATGCCAAGGTAAGTTGATCCCCTAGTTAAAAACCCCCTGTATTAAAATATACTCTTCATTTATGGTTCCAGAGGGAAGATGTAGTAATGAATCAGCTAGACTGTGTAAGAGCTTTTGGAGTTCAACGTGATTTACAGAATGTTTAACAATTATTTTTATATGCAGCAGAATTAGAATTTTCCTCTTAAAGGAAAGAAAATGAAAAAAAGTTAACTAATATTTCATGCAGTGCAACTTTTCCTCACAAATCTCATTACATTTTTTGCTAAAAGTCCTGTTTAAAAAGGTTTTTGCTAGGCAGAGAGCGTTTCACTTGAGTTCTGCAAAATCCCAAATTTATCCTGCTTTTCTAGTGTCAAATATACACATCAGCTGTACATGATACAGATATGTATATTCCAGTCATTCTTTTTCTTATCTCCTTTGCAGGGAAAGAAGCCTGTATTTATTTGCACTTATGGAATACCACCAGAAAAAACTACAAAAGCAATTTTTGACAGCACTGTGAACCCTGTGGGCCACCCTTGTGGAAAACAGCTTCTAGGTGGCAATCACTGAGGTGGTTTAACACATCCTGAGACTGCTTTTCTATGTATGTTTTCTTCAATACTTCTGTCATCAGCATTTGCCTTCGGATATGGTATCAGCAGCACAACATTAATACACCCAGCATACTCCCCTACTGTGCTGAAGGATGTTATCCCCACATGTTAGGCAGAAAAAGTCCATCCTCATTAAGAATCCTAAGTAATTTCTTCACTAATCATAATGGAGCTTTTCATGTCACAGCAATTTGCAATCCTAAAGGAAGCTGCATAGGGAAATTGCAGCCATAGATACTTGATTTTCATTTACTTGTTGAAATACAGATACGGAAATTAGGAGAACATAAACATATTTGATACAGCTAATAATTTAAAGCCAGAGAGAAGAGAACAGAGGAGGAATGATATTCCTTATTTCTCCCTATTAATGCTCTTTAAAAATGCCTCTTTGAAGGATACCAACACTCATCAGCACACAGAGCTCAGAGCTGGAGTTGTTCAAAAACATGCCATGTAGATTTAAGAAGAAGAAGAAAAAAAAAAAAAAAAAAAAGGATTATTGCTTTTACACTGACAGCACTAACAGATAGAATCAGCAGGAGGTGATTAGTGCCAAAAAACAAAACAAAAAAAAAGTGGTTTGTATGGTGAATTAACACGGGAGGTGATTAAAAGTTAGGATTATACTAGAGACAAAGGTGTGGGTTTATGCAACACCCAGTCCTACCCCTGTCAAATCAAAGATAAATCTCCCAGAGCACTGAATCTCATGTAGTCATTGCAAATTCCTATTGTCTTAAAAGGGAGCTGGATTAGGCCTGTAATTCAGTTCCGTAAAGTCTGTTTGGTCCAGATGAACAACTGAGAGATGGATAATCTCCAAGGAACAACTCTACAACATGGTCTCAACATTCTCCACTGTAACTTGCCAAAGCAATCACTTCCAACGTTACCCTCCAAACACTGGAGTAAAACAGTAAAACTGCTTTTGCCCATGACTGCTAAATGCCTTTTGCCTTTCCACCTGGCAAAAGAGCAATATCACATCTAATCTCACAAGTTCCCAGTGAGCCAAACACAAGATACTGTCCCTTGAATTCTTCCTGAGACCAGCAAAGGCTTTCCATTATTTACAAATCAAAAGCATTTATAGACAATCATCTTTTTTTAATTTAAAACAAGGAATGCCCTGTCATTGTTAGATAAGAAAAAATATACATCCACCTATTTATACCCATCCTAATCCAATCATTAAAAAAAATATAATTCCTATTAATGCAGATAATTGCTGCACACAATAATAATAATAATAATAATAATAATAATAATAATAATAATAATAATAATAATAATAATAATAATATAA
>VWZI01017683.1:0-48171 GCA_013396835.1 Psilopogon haemacephalus | reverse complement strand
GCTAGTTTTTCTTGTGTTTTTATTATGCATACCAGTTTTACAAAGTGCATGCTTTATTCTTTTTTCTTCATTTTGAACTGGCAAGCTAAAATGATCCATCTTTTCCTGCCTTTAAAAAAATGTTAATATAATCTAAAATCTAGCATTAGAAAATTTATCATGATACACCTGGGATATTGACTGCTTATGGCGCATGCTTATCTTGGCAAAAAGTAAAACAAACGGGCTCCCTCCCACCCTCCCCATTCCTTTTGGAAGCAATCTAAAAGTTAAAAGCAGGCTGGAACACAATTGCTTCAAGGGGAAAAAAAAATAATACCTGATGCTTTAATTTTTGTCACATGGCACTAGTTGTGGAACCACACACACACCCACACCCAACACACACGCAAGCACACGCACACACACTGCAACCTGCTCATGAGGAAAATAGTTTATTAGGTCAGGAGTGCCAGTGGCACATGAAGGCTCCTAGCTGTGTGTGCAACTTTGGATTTGGTACCCACTTCACGTCACCTGGAATCCTCTGACATCCACCAAGGGGGTTAATGTAAGGCATACTTTGCTGGAACAGTAATAATCCATGCTTCATGCTCAAGAGCTGAGTCTCAGAGGAGGATTGGCTTTCTCTGCTTCCTTTGGCCTCGCTCTGTCTCACTCAAGGAACAAAAAAACGAAACAACAGATAAGAACTGGGGAAAACGAGGAAAGCAAATGAAGACAAATCCCTTTAAATAGACTTTCGCCTTCTCATCAGCCTGTGGTTATCTGTAAAGCTGTGCAACCCAGGTGAGATGGAGCTGACAGGAGACGGGAAAAGGCTGTTTTTTAATGTGCTTGGTGAGATCTCCTCTATTTTGTAAGAGATGGAGTGAAAGTACTGGGGGTTCAGCTTTGAGCTGAACGAATTTTGGTGGGACACCACCCGGCTGGTGTACTCATGGGACCTGTAACACATGCAGGAACAAACTGACTGAAGGTCTGTTACTTCGGCCTTGTACCGTGGCCGACCATGCTGGGAGTCCTCTTGGATGTGGATAATCATGCTGTTGCGGTTCCCTGCTAGGGATGCCCGTTCCTCTGCATCCCGCCTCTCATCCTCGCTGTTCATGGTTAAGAACCTGAGAACAACCAGATTTAGAAATGCCCCAATGACTGTCAATCCCACTAGAATGTACATAAAGCTAAAAGCCACATAGAGAGGCTTCTTTTGAAGGGCCCCTTTGGTCTGCAGGGCCACATAGTCTCCGAACCCTATGGTAGTCAATGTTATAAAGCAGTAATAGTAAGCATGGAAAAAGCTCCATTCCTCATACTGGGAAAAGGCTGCTGCTCCAATGCAGAGTGTTCCCATGCAGGAGAAGAAACCCACAGTGACCATGTTTTCCATGGAGACTTCAGTGCTCCTCATACCACAGCACTTTTTGATGCGTTTCAAGAGGTACTTGACAAAGGTGTTCATGCGCTCGCCCAAGCTCTGGAACATGACGAGTGTCAGTGGGATTCCCAGGACCGCGTAGAACATGCAAAAAGCCTTCCCTGCATCCGTCCCTGGGGCAGCATGTCCATAACCTGGGAAGGGGAATGAAAAATGACAATCAGAAAGGCAGGTAATGACCACAGCTCCCACTTCATTTAAGCCACAAGAATCACCGATCCAAAGCTACAGGAATGCTGCAGTCACACAATCTCTCAATCTCCACATCCTATGTTTGAAGCAAGTAAGACACAGGACAAAGTTGTACACACCAGAGTGGGAGAGCTGAGAGATCTGAGAGACTGTGCAGTCTCCTCAACAAGATTATATAGTATTTGTTCATTAATGAAATTTCAATTACATGCAGTAGTGGAAACTTTGGAAACAGATAGATTTTTCTATAGTAATTTTGAGAGGAGTAGGTGTTGCCCTATCCCAAAACTAGAGTACACTGATGGAATCCAAATTCTGTGACTGCTGGCACCACGGTGTTTGCAACACCTACAGATCCGCCAATCAAAGAAACTCCTTTTCAAACTCTTCCATACTGAACAATCCTTTCTCCTAAGACACTCCATGAAAGCCAGTCAGTGCTTGAACACAGGACTTCAGGGATTTAATGTAACTCATCAGCTTGTTTTACAGTTTTACAGCTTTCTTGACTAGTTTGGCAAAAGCAGTTTCATTAGAATGTTAAAATAATGCAGGACAGAGGATTTAGCATGTTTCATGGCATGGTTTACAGATGGTAAAATCATGGCTAAGTCTTTATTCTAAATGACACTGTAAGTCACACTGCTTTAAAACTTCGCATTTCTTACAGCTGAGGTTCTAAGTGACAGTACAAAAATGAGATGTCTGGGACTCACCTAGCCATGGTGTCTATTGACTGTGCATGTACCACTATGCTGACTCCCCTTAAAATCATTGAACAGATATATGCTCTTCAAAAGTGCTGTTCCTCTCATCTGTGCCTAGGTGTCTAAAATAGGTCAATGAATTATTCTCCAGAGACACCTATTTCTCTGAAGTCATTATTACAGAAATCTTGGGACAGAACTCAGTCCAAGATTAATCTATCTGAATTTTTGTATTTACATTTGCGTTGGGTGGCCAAACTCCCATTATAGTCAAAAAAGATTTAAGGAAAACAGGCAGTAGGAAACTATTTAACTGACCATTCCAAGCACATCTTACAGCAAGCTGAAGAGGTATCTAGCATCAGTTGAGACCCTCGATATCTCAGGACATCCATTGAGGGCTGCCACATGAAAGAAGGCATACAGCAGATTCACACTCATATATCAGAAGTGGGAGGCCACAGAGCACCTGAGATACTCAAGGCAGAGCCCAACATGACCATTGTTTGCAGACCATTCCTCTGATAATGCCTCAGCCCTACTCATCACTTTTAGATTCAAGTCATGGACCTGATGCTCTGAATTTGTTTAATATCTTTTTTTCTTTTTTTAAACCACTGACACTGTCCACCTTCACAGTCTCCTGTGGTAAAAGATTCCAGAAGATCATTATCTTCTGTGTAAAAAGGTACTTCATAATTTCAAGCAGATTGCCTTGTTTTGGCTAGTGCCCCTTAGCTCTAGTATTAAAGTTCTACATCTATCTTATCTATCACCTTCATGACTTCATCTAAACTCAGGGTTATTTCTGCTGTCAGTGTTCTCTTGTTTGAACTGGAGCCACAGCCTTTGTAGCTCATATAGCAGAGACTGCATTCCCTTTTCTGTACCTTCTCTAGCTCTACGACACCAGTTTTGAGGTGCAGACACCATAACTCTCATAGCCCTCATGATGCGGGCACAACACAATCTGCAGTTTTGCTATAACTGAAATACAAATGCCAGGCAACCTTCAAAATTAAAAGCAACACTAGAAAAGGGAAATAAAACATGAAAATCAACAAGAATGCCCTCAAAAAAGCAGCAGTTTTTTTCTTTAGCTCTTTTCCTAGTTATTGGCAGATGGACAGGATGTAAAAACCAAATTATAAAAGAAGCACATAACTCAAATAGCAAGTTTTTTTCAGGTTACAAAACAAGGAGATTCACCTGTTGTATTGGAACAGGTAGCCTGTTCTTCGTAAAAAGCAGTTTCTAAATTACCTGGACAGGGAAGTGTCTTCAATAGATTGATGCTGGGTTTGTTCCACCTGACTGTCCCTCAATAAAGGCTATAATTGCCTCTCATTACTAAGATCAGCTTTCGAACTACAGGGGTGTTAATTAAACCAGGGACATCTTCCCATTTTATAGCTGTAGTTACAGCTGACAAAGAGAAGGAAATCTTCAGAAAATGTGATTTTCCAGATGGTTGCAGAGATAGCAGTTGGTGGAAACAGCTTTCACTTTGGATTCTAAAGACAATGGTTGGGGTGAAAAAAGACTTCTTTTGGTATCACTATATCCCTCTTACTAAAGATATCCACAGAGAGATTTTAGGAAGATTATAAAGCATTAGTATTTTATGTGCTTACAGACTATCTCACAATTGAATTTCTAAGATTTGTCACAGACTTTATAATTAATTAGAACTCAAAGCTCTCCTTTAAGACATGAATATATCTATATCTCTGTTTTACAGATAGCAAAGCACAGACACCAGCAGGCTCTAATTTCTCTGAAATTCACATAGGTAGACAGACTATCCAGAAGGCTTGATTTCTATTCTACCCCATGTCATACTCACTTTCCACTATATCACCGTATCAGATAAATGTAGTTTCACCATGAATCTGAGATAAAGGACTTGATTCATGAAGCTGAAATAAGACTTTACAAATAGATTCATGTGTAGGGGATCAGAGCCATATATCTCTCCAGTACAACATGGCTTTAAAGAACAGACACATCAGTCATTACCTTCAACACTGCAAAATGAGAGGTTTCAAAATAGACCAGAGAAAAACTTAATTCTCCATTACTTTAGTATTACAGAATCTATCCATCCAGCAATACTCAGACCAATGCGTGAAAAGCAAACTCATGTTCTCTGAAACTTAGTAAATGTAAAATTTAAACCCGTCTTCTTAACATCCAAAACTGCCTCTCGGAAAAAGTAGGTTGTCAGTGACTGCCAGAGGAAGAGGGGCACAAAGGATCATTAACTCCAGGAAATAGCCTCTGCAGTACACAGGATCAGTCTCCAAGTCCTTGGGTTTCACTTGTGTCAAAGCAGAAGCAGAAGCTATTGCTGTGGTAGCAGATTTCAGCTACCAAAAGATAGTCTAACTTTGCTTTCATGAATGCCACATCCCTTTACCATAGTATAAAGAGATTGCTCTGTGTGAACCTTGAGAAATGCAAGGCTTAAAGACAAATCACATTTCTATAACAAAGAAAGAAAGATCAAATAGATAATCTTTAATTTAGGTGTAGGAAATGCATCAATTTGTAAGACATAACACTGAGATAAAAGTGAGAAAAGTAGAAATCCTTTACACTGGAGCACACTTGGGTAAATACTACCTATACTACTCTAATATGGCAATGTGATCACTACAGGAAGGTTTGTCTGATATTTAATGAGATATAATTTGAATGATCAAGGGCAGTCTAAATGACTTTAACCTAGACTAGAAGCTATGTCATTAGCACTCTCTTTTATAATCCCTTCCAGCCACTTAGACTTTCAAGACAGAACTCACCTGAGTTCGCACCAAGAAGAATAGTTTGGCATGAAGACATGTTATGTCTAAGAGTTACTTGAATTCTAGACTGCAGAGCACCAAGGCACTACAAAAGCTGTCTCTGACCAGTGATTGAAGGGCTGGTGATGCAGGCATCAAGTAGAAATGTGGGAAGGTATTGGCAGGGGAGGCAAAGGGTCAGACCATAATGGCTCACATAAGATTGCTATGTTAAGGTCCTCCTTGCCTTTGATTTTTCCAGGCCTTGCTTGTTCTCCAGTGGAGAACTCTCAAAGATCATGTGCATTTGTTTGTAATTCCAGACAAGAATATTTTGCTTGTTTGCCAAAATGTAGCTATGAGTCTGGGGAAACCCACTCAGCCTCCTTAAAACTTGTTTTCCCATAGTGCCTTTCAGATGAGACACAGAGGGAAACTCCTCATTACAATCTATGTGAGGTCCATTCAGGAGGACGACCCAAATAGCTTTTACTTCTAAAGGGATATTGTGGTGGGGTACCAGCCTATAACCATAGCATGCAGTGGAATACAGTGCACAGCTACCCTGAGCCAAACAGTGACTACAAGCAGATGGCCAAGGAAGAGTACAGGAATAATACAACGATGTGTGACAGTTCCCCCAAGTATTCATGCTCGTAACATCTGTGTTGTCCTCCAGCAGACATTCTCTTAAACAACATTTTGCTTCTGGGGCAAAATTGTGTCTCAATAAACAATTTCATGCTATTGCAATGATGCAGATTGCCCAGAAAAAGTAAACGCATAAGAAAAATAAAACATTATGGCAAAAAAATCCTGGTTATTTTCAGTGTTTCATCTACTTAATGACCAACTCCAACAGTACAAGGAAGTAGCTACTTCAGCACACTAAACTGAGACAAGGGACACCACCAAACCATTATTGTTCTTATATCATTAGCTGACTTCCCATTACGGCTTTACCCTGGCTAGACCAGCACTGTCTCAGGCAATGTCTATTCTTGGTCCACCCATGGAGGCTAACTCTGGCCAGGGACCATGGCAGTTGAGCACCACTCTGGAGCAGTACGTGTGTTAAGATGTTAACAGCACCATCTGTGCTGACTTCTATGTCTGACAAAACACAGGTCCTGCTCTACTTAATAGCATAGATGGAGCCTGAGTGGTGCAAAACAAAGGGTGTTTTTCTGCAGCACTCTGTCAGTTGTGAGAGGTTTGTCTCCAGATGTGCATTGGTATCAGGCCAAATGCATGGGCAGTGCTAAAAGAAAAATATTAAATGTGGCAGTGGTAAGTTATTTATAGGGAGTGTACAGGCCAGTGTGTAGCAGCCTCAGAGCAGCCTCATTCACTTTCACATTCCATGTCTGAGATGTCTTGACTCTTGAAACAACACTGCATTACTCATGAGGGATACTTTATTTCTCTCAGGAGTAGGTTTCTCAACTCATTCATCCATACATCATTCATTGCTGTGATGGACGTTTGGGCCTGGTCATCTCTGAAAACAGCCTATGGAAAGAAATTAACTACTCCATCTCTGTGACTCAAACCTTTCTTACTCATGCTGGCAGCAGTCCTGGCCATGAGATAATGAAATGAGTGTAACAGCACCTGTTACTCAGATGGGCAAGCATAATTCAGATTAAAGCATCTTCCTGGTGTCATACACTTCAGAGGTTCATCTACGTCAGAGAACCTGCCACAGAAAACAGGCTAGCTCTCTGCTACATTTGCTGTTCATGCTATCAGCAGGAAGAAACAATGCAGCCTTCATGGTGCAAATGAAAGAGGTTTCAGTAGGGGTTGGGGAGATAATTCATCCAACTTCCTGGTAGTAATTCATTTAGCATTTTCCTATAAGGAAATCAAGAGCACATGATGGGTGCTGCTGTACCTGGATGAAAGCTGCTGTGTAACTACAGCAGCCTCCTGGTACTTGAGCACTGCTAACCATTCCCTCTTCTTGCTGCCAAATGGATGTGCTCTCTCTGAATCCCGCTGCCTTTCTTCCCAAATTTCTCCAAGACTCCCTTTTCTTACATTCCTTTGTTAGTTATTGCATTGCAGCACATGAACTCAATAAACTTTCTTACCTTGCACAACATCCCCTTTCACGCTCAAAGGAGAGTCTCTAATGTCAGGTCAAAGTGTGGCACATGGCTCCCTATAGGAGCATACACCAATATGGGGCTACATCATCCTGTATTGTGAAGATGTGGACACTGTGTAAGACAAGGATCTGCTAACCCCCAGGTGCAACTTCAAATCTCAATTCCCTCAACAAGGTTGGCACAGCTGACCTCTGCTCTGTTGTGACTGCTTCCATGTCACAGAATCAGAATCACAGAGACATTCAGGTTGGAAAAGACCCTAAGGATCACCAAATCTAACCAATAACCCTACTCTGCAGGTTCAAAACTGCAGGCTCATGTTCAGCTTTTCATCAACCCAGACCCCCAGGTTCTTTTCCACAGAGCTGCTCTCCAGCCACTCACCACCCAGTCTAGAGTTGTGCTTGGGATTGTGCTGACCCAGGTGCAGCACCCTACACTTGGCCTTGCTGAATTTCATGAGGTTGGCCTGGGCCCACCTCTCCAGCCTGTCCAGGTCTTTCTGGATGGCATCCCTGTCCTCCAGCAAGTTGACTGTACCACACAGCTTGGTATCATCTATAAACTTGCTGAGGGTGCACTCAATTCCTCTGTCCATATTGCTGACAGAAGTGCTAAACAGAACTGGTCCCAGCACTGACCCCTGGGGACGCCACTTGGCACTGGTGGTCCATTTCTGTAAGGTCAGCAGGCACACTGGATCTACTGTCTGTCAGTAAACTCAGTGTGTGACAGCCCAGCAGCAGAGCTGAAGGGCTCATCCAAAATGACAGGTAAGACTGCCAGCTTCTTTCTGTCACATTTCTTCACTCCCTCTATTAGCCTAGTCTTTGATCACTACACATTGCCACCTGCCTTATGAAACTTGAACCTCCCACTCTACTGCATGACAGTAATCTTTTACCCATAGTTTTCCTTTCAGCCACACCAGCATACAAAATGCTTTGCATGACCTCAACTGTCTCTTGGCATAAATTCTCTTCCTGACCATCATCAGATTTTGCTAAACCATGTCCCATTGGAAGACAAAGCCATAGGTAAAATACTACATCAAGTGTGCTTGTGCAGTGGCTTAAGGATACAGCTGTAACAGCTGAGGGCATCAACTGTGACAGCTTTTTGGGTAGTCTTTTTGTGGATGCAGCTTGGGAAGGTATGATTCTCACACTAATTTAAATTACAGAGGTATGAAGGCAGCAAATTAGTGACCTAGTCATGCACTGCCATGCTCATTTCTGATTCTGAGGACACCAAGTTTGGTTGGTTTCATCTGGAAATCACATGCAATACAGTTCTTTCCAAGAAGTTACCCCTTTAGAGACTTCCTTTGGATTCCTAAGATGATCAAGTCAAATAAGTCACATCCATATGACACATTTGTAGGTGAACCTTTTCCATTTTTTTCTGCATAAAATGTACACTATAAAGGGTTTTACTAAAAAAGGCCTGTAAATTACATTTAGAAATTTTCAAATGACTGTATGAAACCACTGATAATCCTTCGAATCATCTGTATGGCACACAAGACCTGATCAAGTCAAACCTCCTCTTGTTGAACAGCCTCTACTTTTACTGATAGGTAAGAGATGTCAATAATCACTGACAATTCTTTTGAATAAACTAACAGAGCATCCAAGGTAATTGCTACCTAGTGTGCACTCTCCAGGAAATCAAGGATGCCAACAATCGCCAATTAATATTGTCCTGGCATGACATTATGTCTACACATTGCTGCAACTTCCTCTGCTTTGAATAAAGAGGCTGGGAAGAGGGCAGAGGTTGCTCTCCTGCTCTGCAAGAAGACTAACATTGAAAATAGCAGTTAATATAGCACGTTTCTTGGGTACTGTTTCCCAATTCCTCCCAAAACCAACAGTAGCTCTGTTTTGGATTTCCAGCTGGGCAGTAGTTGACAGCTCCCTGGACTGCAGCTGAGCCTGACCACCTTTCTGAAGAAACCAAGAGTGGTACAAATCATCAGACAGGCACAACACCAGGACAGTATATGTGCACCACAGGGACAAGCAAGATGGATGAACCAACAAGATGCACTCTTGTAACAGCAAGAAAAACAAAGCTCCAAGGTCCAAGGGCATGCAGGTTGATCACGACTCTTGGAGTTCATGCATCTTGGGAGCTTTGTGGTAATACCAAATGATTACGTTTTCTGGAGCCTGCTCACCACCATCTCACTGTAAAACATCTGCATCTGAACCAGTGTGTTTTGTGTCTCCTTGGCACTGAGATGCAGTCAGGTGACTCCAAAGCCCTATAGCACCTCTGAGTCAACATTTCCCCATGCTATTTCTGACTTCCCCTGCGTGCCTTTCCTCCCCTTCTGCCTCTCCATTTTGGTCTCTGAAACAGTCAAAGGATTGACCTGAGGCTCACATCACATCTAGTCCCAAGACAAATCATCCCCAGAACAAGTTCTCAATCTGAAGAGAATCATAGCAACCACTAGGAAAAGACTTATCAGGTCCTGTTATCCATTCCCGAGGGCCAGTATATTATTGTTCCTTACAATATATTCTCCAGGGCTTTGTCCAGTTTTGTTTAAATGATTGAAATAACAGGGTTTCTGCTTTCTCCCTCAGGAAATTATTCCCCTGTCTAGCAGATCCAACTATTAGGAGAATTTTTTTTATATATAGACTGCATTTTCCTATGTTGCTTTTTTATCACAGAGTTCTTTTATAGCACTCAATCCAAGACACCCCATTTCTCTCCACCATTATCCATTCCTTTACACTTCTTGAAGATAGTCACTGCTTCATCCCTCAGTCAACACAGGCAATAGACAGAGCTCTTTGGTGCCTAATGCTGCAGTGAGGAAGACAATAGGTGTTTATGTCTCTTTGGAAGAAGTTGCTAACCTGATCACTTTGTTGCAGCTGTTTGAGAACCACCCTGCTCTTGATAAACTTTCAGGATCTTTTCTAGAGTTGTGTACTGTCCCTATAGATGCAAGATCATGGTAGCAGGGTTATCAGTTCTCTGGACTGCAAAATACCCTCTTTGGGTATGTAGGTCTGACTAGTCATTACTATAACATCATGTCCTGATTGCCCAGCAAACATTTCCTGTCATTTCTTTACATCCCAAAAAACTTCTTCAACAGTACATATTCCCTCTATAAATAGCATTTTGGGGGGCAATATTACTAATTTTTTTTTTTAACAGATTTTTGGTTATTGAGAATGATCTGAGACTCTCCATGATGGAGGAAGATGAAGGACTCACCACCTTCAGACTTGGCACAATGATCCAAACAGCACTTTGGGAGATCAGGGGAAAATATATTGTAAAGGAGTGTAGGGGATTACATCTTAACAAGATGGCAAAAATCAATGGGTTTCTTCTTCCTTTACTATGGTGTGATGACAGAAAAGAAGCATGAGACATTCCTAATTTAAATTTGTTCCAATGGTTAGGTTCTTTTCAAACTAAAAACCTCATCAAATCTGAAACTTCGTGGAGTTAACAGGATTTTTCTCTCAGACCTGCTGGATGCTGGAGACAGCTCTCAGTCTGACACTGCCAGGGCCTAAGAATCTCAATCTCAACAAAAGCCATGCTAAACTAATGTTACCAAAGGCCAGCATACGTCAGAGTGGCTCAAATCCTTAATGAGGTAGTAACCACATCCGCTGAGCCTCTGATGTCACTGTCCACTGCAGATCACAGAGTTGCTTGCAAATCAAGGTGACATCAAATGCTGTCAGAGCTGGTCTGGTGAAACAGAACACATCCAGCACGAGATGCAGTGGGACATTCTGCTTTCACTGAAGTAATTGCATTTTACCTCTATGACTTTCCTCTCCATGTAGCTAAAAGACTTAACTTGCCAGGAGTTTCCTCATCCGCTTTCGTTTCATGCTGTATCTACTGCAAATTGTTCCCTCAAAGAAGGGGATAAGAAATATATGTTTTCAAACTGTAAAAAAAGTCCTAATAGGGATGTGGTATTTTAAGCAGATTCTCTTCCCTGCCATCTGAGAAACGAGAGCTTCCCCTGTTCAGGACAGCTAAAGGAAAGGCTTCTGATTCCCACTGTGCTCTCAACTTTGGTCCCTGCTAGAAAAAAAAACATGCCAACAAACCACTTAGGAGATACATCTTCTACCAATACAGATGAAGTGGTATAGGCTCTGATCTAGATAAAGTTATACAGAAGCACTTCTTCCAGGGTACTCTGTGTCTTGGCAGGTGAACCACCAATTGTTCTTCCCTCTCCCAGACCATTTTCTGTCCCTTCATCACCATGATAAGGAGTCAGCCAGATCAAAGTATATTTTCCTGCATCTACATCCTCGCAATCATAGACTTCTTTATAACAGTTACAGCACTGAAAAAAAGCACTTTCACATAACTCATCTGGCTCTAGCTGGCTGCAGTTTGACCAGGTTTGTTTGCCCTACAGACACTGATTTTGCAGTAGCTTTTTTTGTTGAAATCTGGCTTCAGTGACTTAGCAGCCAAACCAAGTAGAGTCCATCATAATCTCTCCGTTAAAACACATATAGACTAAGCAATGGTACAACTGGATTTAGAGATAGATTGCATCAAAGAGGTACACATATTACATTAAAAAAAAGAAAAAAGGGGAAAAAAAAGAAAAAGGGAAAAAAAAGGGAAGTCAAATCCAAGAAAGTTAATGGAAATACATTGCAAATACATTGTCCTGTTGAATTTTCCATTGAGTCAGTTGGAACTTTGAGGTACATTTATCCTTGCACTTTTGAACAGAAGTGCTGATATGATATGTGAAGGTGATTAAAGTCTGGAAACATTGTTCAAGACTGCCTATGAGAAGATTTGTTGGAATTGCAGGATGAGGGTAATTACACCACTGGACCTAGGCTGGTCTAACTCACTGGGTTGGCACTTTCAAAAGAAGCTACCTCATCCTTCTTTTCCTGATAGCAACATTTTTTTCAAAGAAACAAGCACACTCCAGGAGCACAGACACTGTCAGTACTTCTCACCAAAACAAAAAACAGAGGTGCTTATCTTGGGATGCTGTTCTAGCCACAGAAACTGCCAAAGCTAATTCAGGTGCTTTAGGAACCTAAAAGATATTAAACTCAGAACATGCTTTCATGTGCAATGAAAATCTCTTTCCTTGAAAGATGGGAGGTCCAACTCAGACAGGGCTTCTGTCTTCACTAGTCAAGCTGTAAGGCTTTTACAAAAGTCACTGCTCTTAAAGTAAAAAATCTTCCTGTTTTCAATTCAAGCTTGTTCATAGTCTCTTTATTCTCATAAAAGTAAAGTCCTCAGGTCTGACAATAATCCTCCCAGTTTGTCTTCCCTTAGTGTAATAAGGATCAGTCCTATTTCACCAGTCTGATTTTTTTTTCTTCTAGGATAAATAAACAAGCCACTGATAGTCTGGTGCATTAGACAGTTTAATATAATTTTGCACCTTTCCAGACTGAATTCAATTCTTTTGTACATCAACAACCCAAATTTAGACAGAGAAACACAGAAATCCAATGCTCCATTTGGACAGACTTTGAATAGTATTTCATATAATTTTAGATCTTGTATATAACACTGACACAACATTTGAAATAAAGTACCACATCTCAAACCTGTTGTTGTTAGCAGTACTTCAAATCCATGAGATCTTGTTTTGATACACACTGGCAAAAATAGACTAGGCTTTCTGGGTGACTATGAACTCACAGCATTGTAACACAAGAACTCATGAATTTATGGTTTAACTAGAGACGAGCATTTGAGCTAAGCTCCATGTTAACATTAAACAGCTGGATTATAAAAAGATTTTTTCCATATACTGCAAGCATTTCTCCACAAATAACCCATGAAAAGCAAGGTGTGCTACTGTATCACAGAGCTGACAGGTATATTCCAATTAGTTATTCTAAATATGGCTCAGTTTAATCTGCTCAACACTTTCCCAGTTGTTAAACCTTTTCCTGAGACTAGTCTGAGATCTTTCACATCCTCTTTTATTCCTTTATTGTTTACAGACATCTACCTTTTCCCTGATAAACACAGTGAGTAGCAAAATTGCAGGAGGCAGTAGAGTGAGACACCATTTAATTCACCTGACTAGGCATAATCAGAGCAATCCATCATTTCAGTTTTCTATTCCCAGCCAACACCAATAGTAAAACTGAGTGAGAAGAAATAGGGAGCCATTTCTGAGAAAGTTTTAATCTTGAAACTTATACCCATCACCATTTCTCTTTTGCTGGGTGGAAAAGAGTGTCCTACTATATTATTTTAATAAAATTATCTCTCAACTCATCAATACAACGTAGCTCAAGAAATTAGACTGACAAAATACTTTGTGACACTATTCACAATTCTCCTCTGACACTGTGAATTAACATCTTCACTTTCCAGAGACTAGTCATGAAGAACACAGATCAGACTATGAGTTTGAGATCCCCCTAAGAAAGGGTCATGTAATGAGATAAAGTATTAGTCTGTTCAACAAGGAAGAAAACTCACTAGGAGGGTTATTTGAAACTGCTGTGGACAAAACCCTGGATAACATACTCCAGAACGATTCGTGTAGTGAATTAATTCTCAGTTTCAGATTCACTTGGAAGCTTTGAAACTTATGTAGGTAAGGAGCAGTACTGCTGAGGGTTCACTGGAGTTCCTGTCTTTAAGACAATGACTTTCCATTGCATGCCCTCTGTTCTAGTGTGATATCATCCCAATACTCCTTAGTTTGGGAAAGGAGTTACAGACATATGAACAGTTTTGAAATGTCAGTAAGGATCTTAGGACACTTCTGTGGAAGTCAAGCTTCCTCAACAATAAAATCTCTGAGAATCAATATACATAATCATGTGGTGGCTTGACCTGGGATGGCCAATGAGCTTTTCAGGGTGGGGGAAAAAGTAGGATAGAAAAAATTGTGATTCAAGGTAAGGACAAGGAGGTTGCTGAACAGGTAACACCACGGACAGAACAGGCTCAGCTTGGGGAAAATTAATTTAATTTATTGACAGTCAATAACAGAGCAGTTGCTATCAGATCCTCAGACTTTTCGTTCAGAAAGTAGCTGGTACAACACTAGTGAAAAGGTGAACTTGGTGAGGACTTCAGAGAACACACACAGCCTGTGGTCTTTCCTAATTAAACATACTCACACACACATCATAATTACAGCTGCTCCTTCACCCCAGGGCTGGATCTTCAGCTCAGAATGCCCCAAAGGAGCTACTTTGATTTATGTTGGCTAAAAACCCAGTCCCAGAGCCTCTGTGGATACAAGAAGATCTGTTGGCATAACTGGTGTGTATCTGGGCTTAAAGAGGCCTTGCTCACAAACAGATTTTCATTGTGCAGATAGGCACTTGTACATACATCAGCAGCAACTTAAGCATCACCTATTTCCCATATCAGCTTTTGATTAACAATGGGCATTGCTCCAGAGATGGCGTCCACAAGCTCACACCTGCTGGGATGATCTCCCACCAACTCAGGGATACAGTCCAAAGGAAACAAAACCAAGCAAATCTGCTGAGCATGCCCTACTTTGTCATCACAGAGGTCACTCAAAACACTACACGGCATGATATTGAAGACTGCTGTAAAACACAGAACTACTTCAAGTCACTATTTTTTTTCCTCTCACCACTTGCAATGTGGTTTGTTCACATAGATTGGATAAGTTTAACATTTGTCCACTCTTTAAATATCCATGCCATGTCAAAAAACAAACATCAGTTTTACCATTATGAAAACAGGAATCCTAATGTAGTTTTCCTTAAGAGGAAGAGAGATTAGAGACACTGGCTTTAGCATAAGATCAGTAGTTCCTTGGTGTCTGTCAGTGCCAAGTATCCTCAGCACTCAAAACATTACACAGTAATAACACATCCTCTGGGAACTGGGTTCAACTTCTGACAACCCACACTAGCTTTACTTGTAAATCCTGATCAGCTCTGGTTCTACACCCACTCACAGTCAAAGGAGCAGACCAGCTTAATTTACTGCTGTTTAAAGACAGATGCTGGCTCTCAATTTATCAAGAGAAAAAATACCCAAGCTCCTCAAATGAAAAGCCCTGCAGGATTTTGCCTGTGGAAATGTAAGATGGAGATTTGATAATAAAAAAGACATTTCATTTGTCTTATTAGTGGCTGACTACTGTGGAAGGTGTTCAATCAATTAGAATGATCTTGGACTCCTGAATTATTGATAGGTAGAG
This sequence comes from Psilopogon haemacephalus, assembly GCA_013396835.1. NCBI lineage: Eukaryota > Metazoa > Chordata > Aves > Piciformes > Megalaimidae > Psilopogon > Psilopogon haemacephalus. Next base: position 32,734 of record VWZI01017683.1, on the reverse strand, counting down.
CTGGATTACACTCTCAAATGCTTTTAGCTTAATTGCCCAATCATCATTGCTTCATTTTCCTTTTCTTATGTACATAATTTTGTTGTTGTTGTTTTGGTTTTTTTTAACTACAGCAGCTTGCCAGCAGCTGACCCTCTCACTTCACTGCTGCTGCCAACACTGCCAATGCTGCTCCATGGAACAAGCTAAAGCCTTGGCTGGGCAACATTCACAGGGCACAATAGGCAAGGTGGTGCCAGCATCCCCCAGAGACTGAGTAGAACTCAGGGATGGGAAGAACAGTGGCTTCCACTATGAAGGGGACATGCTTACATGCTCCTTTTCCACCTACCACCCACTCTGTACATTTTATAACTCTCAGTTCCCTCTAATGCCTTTTACTTCATGTATCTGGTCCTCTTTGCTTTGTGCCTCCTTTCTCCCGCTTCATACAGAAATCAATACAGCACAGATCTGCAGCCAGTGTACCTTCCTCAGCACCATTAGGATGTCTGAAAGGCCCTCCTTACACCAGCATGACCACCATGATTTCCCTCAAACCTTCTGAACTTTCTCCTCCTATTTCCCATCTCCAGCATCTTCTCCCAGCCTCTCCTCACGTCCCACTCCTTTGCATTTCTCAGCTCTTACACTATCTTGCCTATTTCAAAGACTGGACCCATCCTCTCCCTCCTCCACTTGTAGCCTGGAGTGGGCAGTTCAATGTAAAAATCATCAAGACTTGCGAACACAAGCAAAATCTTTAAAGGGGGCCAGCAGAGATAATAAGTGCAGGGCTTTCAGTAATCCAGTGTGCACACAAGCTCCAAACAGCATTGAACCTGATTGTTTAACTCTCCCTGATGCACTGGGTCATTAGCAGAGCCAGATTCTCTATATTTAGTGTGTTCCATATTTTATAGACTAAGCCCACCTTAAATGCCTCTAAAGAATACTTCCTTACAAATCCTTTGCAGGCTAACCTCAAGGAGGGGCACAAGCATGAATGGATTTATAAGGATGTGGAAGCTACTTTGCAGCAGGAGAAGACAAAGGTGAAAAAATAAGCAAAATGAGATGGGAAAGAGTATGAAAGAGGAGAAATAAGCCTAGAGAAGAGGTGAGAAAGAGGAAGTAAGATACAAAGAAAGAGAAAGAAGAGTGAGCAAGAGAAAGTGAGAAGGAAATAAAAATGTGAGGAAAACTTGCCCATGGAAAAGGGAAGATATGCTTGGAATAACACAAATTCATGGTGCCAGATGCAAAACAGTACTTCCATGATAACAAGAACATGATACCATCAGTACACAGTACTGGGGGATATTATCTGGAAGTGAAATAAAAGGTATAAGAGCAAAACTGCAGCAAAGGTGAATTACATGGCAGCTCATAAGGATTTGAAAAATGAGATCATGGTTCTAACAGGATCCATCTGAATACAAATAACTTTCTTTGAAGCTGTTTCACATCTCTGCCATTGGATCCAGACATGACAAGAGATCAGTGAGAAATTATTAGAAAGATAAATAACAGTGGGTAACGTGTCATTTTGCAATTTTCTAGATGGCAAGTGGAGAATTACTGTTACTAGTGATACTTGAATTCCATCCTTCCTGGATGTAACGGGCAATAGATTATCTCATCCTTCCAAAATAGCATCAGAGCCAACAAAGACCAATTCTCTTTTATACTTGGTTCAGGCGAACCATGAGGATACAATGGAAAGTGTTTGATCAAGTGTTCACCAGTACTGTTTAAGTTAAAAAGAAGGACAAGCAGGCACTCAAGTCCTTATATCCAAAGCACAATGGTGAAAAGTTAAAGGGATTGGGAAGTGAACCACGCAGTATGAAGAACACAGAGATTATAAAAAAGTAGCTCGAAACTTCTCCAAGACAAATGCACAGAGAATATCCTGATTAGATTACAACACTGATTACCACAATAGATCTTGCAATTTACTGCAAGATTACAGTAATACTTATTGCAAGGGAAGAACTGATAGGGACATCTATATAGGGTAAACCAACAAGTTCATGTCTACTAAGTTTCTGTATATAGCAGCAAGATGAGAACTACCTAATGAACATTAAAACAAATAGAAGAAGGTTCTTTGAATGTGTAAGGAAATAAGGCAGCTAGGGAACAAAATAGAATGAGGATAAGCCATACATTAGAAGAATATGTTGCTTTGGTTCTCAGCAGAAAAGAGCTTACTTAAATAACCTCAGGCAACATCCAGACAGAGACCAGTAACTGGGATAGGGACCTGGCAACAGGTCCTGAAAAACACCACATCTTCAAATATAGAAACCAAATATCTCTGTATCAGAACTGAATAAATAAATAAATATGGGAAAGCTGCAGGTGTGTTTCTTGTTGCACTCCAGTGAGATTAATTAATATGCTCCACAGGAAATCCCATGTGAAAATGAGAGATGCTGAAGCATTAAATAAAAAATGTCAACACATTCTGAGGGACGAGGGAAGACTGGACCATAGTTAATGTCTGTGTTTTATCACTGTTGTTGAAGAGGTGCCTGTGGCAGCTTCTGAGCAGGGCAAGCCTTTCATATAGTAATGGGGAAGCAACAAAACATCAGAGAAACAAGTGGCTGAAGCATGGGCAGAGAACCACAGATCTCAGCAGACTGCAGACACAGGACAGTGGCTGGGCAACTGGCAGAGCCTTTCTGGAGAGAGGTTTCATCCCTGCAAGCATACATGGCACTCCTCACAGTGAGGCTTATCTTAATGGAGAGAACAGGAAAGGAAAGGAATAGAATGTTCTTGTTGGAAGGAGCCAATGATTATCCAGTCCAACTGCCTGACCACTTCAGAGCTGACCAAGATAAAGCATGGTCTTAAGGGAATTGTCCAAATGCCTGTCAAACACTGACAGGCTTTGGGGCATTGGCTGTCTCTCTAGGAAGCCTGTTTCAGTGTTTGACTACCTACTAAGCAACACAATGGTTCCTGATGTGCAGCCTAAACCAACAACTCCAAACTATTTCCACTCATCCTATGACTGAATATCATGGAAAACAGATCAGCACCTCTTTCTGCTTCCCCTCCTCAGGATGCTGTAGAAAGCAATAAGGCCACCCCTCAGATTCTTTCCATACCAGAGAAGCCCAAAGTCCTCAGCTGCTCCTCATAGGACATTCCTTCCAGCCCCTTCACTAGTTTTCTTGCCAGCTAGAAAGTTGTGAACACATCCACAACAAAGGATATGTCACCACAAACTAAACTGGGAGCACTGGGAAGGTTTGCACATTCACAAAGTACCCCAATGATACAAGAGGGAAGTGTCTTTCAGGGTATACGCTCCCCTTTCAAGGCTTGGAAAAAGCTGAAGTTGGTGTCCTGGAAAAACTTTTATCTCCCCAAACACAGAGCACCTGGCCCCATTCACCTGTGCCACCCCAGCCCCTTGCTGCCTTTCACACACCCCAAGTGAGTGGGTGAGTGCAGTGGTATGTCCCTCCCCTGCAAGGCTGATCTCTGCCCTGCTGACATGAAGGAGATCTAGAGCTGCTTTTCAACAGGTCAGTGTCAGCAGAGACAAACTACAGAAATAAGGAGACACTTTGCTTACACCAAAGCACATCAGAGAATGATTTCATTCACAATAAATCTTCCTCCTCAGCAGTGGTGATTGCAAGGACCTGGGCTGCTCTTGCATTTAATTTCCCTGATTTATCTTAGTCCAGGTTTATCGTATTTTAAGCACACAACTGATGTCCAAATTGCCTTTGCTACTGTTCCACTGTCTCCTGCTAAAACCTCTCTCTGTGGTTGCCACAGTGCTAGAGTCTGACCTGAGAGATTCAGTCTTTTGTTGCATTGGCAAAAGACTGCATTGGCCACTGCCTAGAGCCCAGGAACATGCAAAGACATTTTCCCACTCTACAGAAAAGAGATGCCACATATCCCCAGTGAGTCAGAGCTGTTTAAAACATCTACAGGGCTCCAGTCTGCAGACTAAGTAGCAGGTCCACTCCCTGTCAACACCACCAGATCTGAGTTAGTCTTTGTGTTTCAAGGGCCTCTGCCAGTTGGCAAGATGCTGGTGCATGCCCAGGTCTCAACCCCCAGCATGTTCCCAAGTCCATACCATGCTCATGGTGGAAGAGCAAAGAAATGCTAATTGCTGGGTTGTGCTGTAAGTCCCATGGGCCAGAACACATCTTCTGGATTTGAGGTGAATTAATCCAGTGGATATATATGTGTCTGTGTGATTAAATTAATTTGAAATTATTTTGGCATAGTATATTAAGACAATGACAAAGGAGAACCTGCATGAGTGAACACATGTTTGGGTAGAAAAGCACGCAGTGTCTTTTATAAACTGAGCTTTAAAGAAAATTATAGAACACAATGGTTTGTGTTGGAAGGAACATTAAAGATCACCTAGTTCCAACTCTGCTGTTACGGGCAGAATTCCATAATGGGGTATTCATAACCTCTCTAGACAATCTGTTTCAGTGCCTCATCACAGCAATCACTTTCTCCAGAGCACCTTTCAGATACGCATTTAACTTGCTTATTATTTCTGTGTTGAATAATTTTGTATCACAGGGAAATCCATGCACAAACGTATCTTTTCAGTTTTCAACATGCAAACTGAAAATCTGATCTTGGAACAGCACTCCAGGTTTGGCCAGGAAAGGATCCTTCGGCAGCTACCAGAACTAATTACAACAGAGCTTGGTGTCACTACATGGCAGCACAGCCTCTGCCACTGTTACACCTCCTTATCATGAGAACCTGCAAAGTAGACTAATCCAAAAGCAAACTCCTCAGCATTGTGCTCAAATGCTAGTGCAGTCATGCAGGAAAGGTCTTCTTACATGAACCTACTGACAAGCACTTTCTAACACATTCCTTCACATTACTTAAGCTTTTATGTCCATGACATAAGACATTTCCTGGGGACCAGAAAACAGCTGAAAGTACCAAGGACAGAGATCATAACCCTAGACTGTTGCACCCACTAGCTTGAGCATCACAGCATCCAAGTCTCCCTACATCTCTAGTCTAGATCTGTAGCTGCTATCACAGTACAGGTAAATATTACAGAAGCTTATTTTACACAAGAAAACTTAAAGAAAAGGAAGGGAAATAAATAAAATAAATGAGCAACTCTATCCTTTGGCAGCAAAATGAGGAATACTCAGTGAACTGATTTTGATAAATTTGCAAGGGCTGAGATGAGGTGTTCTACTGCCAGCCCTGGATTTTACACACATCCTCAAAATAGGAGTGAGGAAATATCAAACAAGGGAATCTATTAACTGTGCTGCTTAATGAAGCTCTTAAGATATGCCCTGTCTCCCTTTGAGAGCTGCTTAGTATACTCTAGGGTGTGCAGATACATTCACTTCCATTTCTAATTCCTTTTTATTCACCATCCATCTACTGGCTGCTATCTGCACACACTCTCTTCTTTCCACAAGCAAAGAGCCTTCCAGCACATCTCTTTCCCCACAAGAATGTCTCCCCTCGACCCCTAAGCAGTTGCTCTAAGCTTTGTTAGCACTGCTGGGGTAGGAGCATAGCTTTTCAGATTAGCCCTTCAGCTCATTCACCACCTCAAACAACCTTGCCCCTACTTGTATTCAAGCACCTAATGTCTCCTGCAAACATTGCTTTCAGCCCCCTTTTCAACAGAGACATGGTTTATTGTCCCCTAAGTAGCCCTTCACAGTTCCCCTTCTCAATCAGCACTGGGTAATGGTTTCTTAGGGACCATAATACTTAGCAGCACAGTAATTGAATGATATTATTAACAGCAGCAGCATCTGTGTTGTCTGTTTAATTAACTGAAGAGCAAATGAGGCCCTAAGAGTCATTAGTCTGATCCTTTATTGTTTTCCTAATGATCTGCAGCTTCTCTTATTTGATTATTGGCTAAGGATCCCCTTTACCAAAAAATACACTTTTAATAAAATAATAACAAAACAACTCTTTATACTCCTGGATGACATCTATTACTTCTTTCAAGCTGAAGATTAGATAACTGTAAACTTCTACTCTAAATACCTCGAACACACCATTTCTACTGCTCCTAGAGTAGCACAAAGGAAATAGGAGACCTTAACCTGAGTTTCAAGGAAGGAAAGACCAAAGCTGCCATAATAGTATTGCTGCAGAACTGCTAAGGGACAAAAGCTAATCTCACCCTTCTATCAGCCATGGGAGAGCTGTCAGGGCTGGAAGAGGCAAGACCACCTTTAAAGACTGCTGGGCACCAAGAAAGAGATCCAATAACCCAGCAGTTATGATCACACATTTTCATTCCACTTGTGCAATGAAAAAGGGATGGGGACCAAAAGAAGATATCCTCTCCATCCCTAATTGTGCAGTCCAGCAGCTATAGTTTCCATATCTCCACCTGGGAGCTTCTTGCACAGCTGGGACTGACAATGCAACAACTCAAGTTTACTGTCATGCAGAGGCATGAGTTAGATGTGGAGTTGTCACTCCCTCCACACCCAATTAGCAGCCTTTCTGGTCAGGCATGTGGGTTGAGGTTCATTGCATGACAGCTGCTTATTGGCTTCTCTGCAAGGGGCATATGGAAATTTCCACAAAGATGATCCCAACTACAGTTATTTAAGTTTATTAGGAAGCACAGGCAATTCAGAAAAAATATCCTATCTCAAACAGGAAGAAGACCTTTCTGTTTGCATGCCTAAGATATTTGCTCCTGCAAACTGATAGTTAAGTGGCAAAGGGTGTCAGATACAGTCATACACAGATCTAGGGACACACCCCTGTATCCTCTTCAAGACCAGTTCTGGAAGTGTTCAAACTACATAGCTTTTCTTTAACCTAATCCTGTGCAGGTGATTAAATTCCTGGTCTGTTAGTCATGATGCCAACCACCAATCATCACACTACAGCAAGTGTCTGGGCTGCCCATGTCAAAGTCTATCTTTGTACCAACACTATACTAGCACCTGTGTATGCTCCTGCACTTGGAGGCACGGCATCTCCAGGTACTACTTCATAGACAACTATGTTCAAACATGGGCCTTAAGTGAGAGAGATACCACCTTCTTCATTGTCATCAATCAACAAGACACATAGATTCAGAGGAAGGGCCCAACTCCGTAGTTTTGTTCAGGTTTGGAGGTATGGTGCTTGGGTATGTTTTTACTGACATGGAATCTTTGAACATTACATCCATCTTTGATCCAAATCCCAAATGCATCTCACTGCATAACATTATCAGTACCAAGATGTCAAAGCATATGAACATGACACATCATTAGTTGTAAGGCTGCAGGTTTGAGGGGAACTGTAGAAGGAGAGCTGCCTACAACTTCATGACCTCAATGTGAAATCCTGCCTACTTAGCCATACTGTCATTAAGGAGAAAAATAAACAAACCCATTTTCCACTGTGATAGCCTCATTCAGTTCAGTAGCATGTTTCATCAACCAACTTCTGCTTGCTCATATTAAATAAATACAGAATGAAGGATGAGCAGAACTGGATTCTGGGACTTTAAGGAGTTTGGGGAAATGGCTGTGTCTTGTATGTGATGCTAGGAATAAACAGGGGAACCAAATGAGGAAAGAAAATGTAAAGTCACTTGTCACCACTAGACTTCTCTGTCTCAGGACAAATTCACAACTGTTCTAAGATTTGCAGACTTAAAGGGGTTGTGGTTCTCTGGACATTTCTTTGGAGTGCCAGACTCTTCACTGGGGACAAGGGAATTATTTGTAATCCCTGCTGTTCTCTGCCTCTTTGGATCCTCGCACAACAGCTGCTGGCTGACTCTTGCTCAGTGCATGGATGAAAAATAAATGAATGAACACATGAACTTCATGGGTTCCTGTAACAATTGTTGAAAATACCTCAGACACTTCTCTATTTGATTCTGGAGAACTATCTATAGCTTCAAATACTTTTTACAAGCATTTTAGAAAAATCTCAGAAGTTGTGATCTAAATTGGTCAGGAACAATCTTTCTTGTGATTCAGCTGGAGATCACTCCACCTCCAAGAGACAGCTTCCCACAAGCACTTTGGTACAGCAGGTTCCAGTACTGATTGGAAAGAGGAGACGGCACCCTTCAGGGAAAAGTCTAAATGATAAGAAATAGTGGTTTTTTTCAGGTCAGCTGCTAACCAACTGACTACAGAGGGTCTTGACCTTCCAAACCTCTTTACTGCCTCCACAAATTGGGAATAGTGGTGTCTATCCATTGATAAGTGAAAATGGCTCTGGGACTTTTGAACAGCAAAATAAAAATGTCCCAATAAACGCTGCTGATTTATGATTCTTACCATGACTCTTCCTTGGGATAGTTTCTTGGGAACCCACCCCACTGAATTCCCCCAGATATTCTGTTCATACTATTTATGAGAAAAATACCCATGGGTTCTCACAACACAGCTTCACATGCACTCATTTATCAACAGACTTGCTCACACACCCTTCCTTTCTCCAGATGCCCATTCACCCTTACCCTTCTGTGCACTTACCTAGTTAAAAAATGCCAACTAAGTGCCACATATCTCCATGGGAGGTTATCCTCTAAACTAAAACATCTGACTGCAAATTTGTACTGTACTCAAACTGGATTTTAACCTTCTGTAATTTCCCCCCATTACTGCTAAGTGCTATGCCCTTTGAGGAAGCCAAATCATTCACCTCTTTATTCGGTTTCTTCATCCATTAAATTTTTGTAGCCAGGTAGCACAAGCCCTTTTATTCATCTCCTGGAAAAGCTCCTCAGATTCAACCCTCCACTACTATTTTGCATTGCCTTCCTGCTGCTTTTTGTGTGCTTCCTGGTAATCCACATGTTTGTTTTGGTGGCAGTGAAACAAGGTCAGAATTGTTGCCCTTTCTGAAGCTATTACTGGGGGACTCCCCTTTCTTAATAGGGTACAAAACCTTCACTCTCTTTTTTCTGCTTGCAGGAAGTGTTACACATTTTATATCATGGCACAAAGCCATCCACTCATTCTCTGAAGGTCATGCCGGGAGTCTAGGGGGTTCACACACAAGCTGCAATCTCTAAACTCATCTGCACAGCATCTTTCAAGTTGCATTCTGCAGAATTAAAGTATATAAAGAAAACAGGAAAAGAATAAACGGGGAAAATCCAGCTCTGTGGGAAGGATCCAGGATAGACTCCTAGGAAGGTGATTCAAAAGAAGCCCCAGCTTTTCACCAAATAATAAAACAGGTGGCCATGTCACAGGCTGCAGGAGAGTTCAGCCATTGCCAACAGGCAATGCAGGATCCAGAAATCTTGGCTCACAGTCTCAACTACATAATCCACTTAAGCGCAAGTCTCATTTCTGATCTCTGGATATAACAAGGTAGCATAATCATTGCCCATACTTGAAAGGTTCATGGAGAAAAGCTGCATGACTTGGTTTTAAAGGGTGTTCCTTGTTGCATTTGTTCAAACTGGCCATCATTAAAATGAGAAGAGAGCAATACTCAAAGCAAGAAATCCATTAGGCAACAAAAACACTATACTGAAATCTGCAGGACCTTAACCAGCCAAAGGCTGAATTTTAGGTAATTGATTTCCAGAAAATTTGTTCTTTGCCAAAATTACTACTTCACTGGCTTTCAGAGTAAAATAGATAATTCAGCTTATTTTGCAGATCTTTTCTGGTACATCTGTGGGAAGACAGGTAAGAAATAACTGCCCTGCAGCTGCAAAGCAGATCTAAACACGTCCTCCTTCTATTAATGTGGCTATGCCACAAGGTATCATCTCCCATTCCTCATATCACCAGAGCTCTGACTGACCAACAAATTAGGGACAGTGTTTCTTGCATTTTCTCATGTTTATGTTCTTTTTTCCTCCTGGCCATGTAGGACATAACCATCACAGCCTGTCGAGCCCTTCATACATTGGCTTCCAGCCATCTGATCTTCTCTGACCTATCTGAGACAAGAATTCCAAACCAAGAGAGAACTAAGTTTGACTCCAGGTAGGGAAGATCAGTCTACAGAATGTTGTAGCTGATGGCACTGTGCTAGAGGCTCCTGGATGACCTGAAGCCAGTCATACTCCTACTTTGTCTTTCCAGGAAGAAACAACTGGCAAGGGATACCACGGATGTCTGATGGGTGATCACAGTCTCTTCTTCCTCCTGGTGTGTTCTGGCTTGATGATTTGGCCACCATTGCTCCCAAGTCTGTTCTACACTTGCCCTATTTATCTCCTCCCACCTGCTTCTTTCTTACCCTCTCTTTGCCTTCCTCTTTTCACAGCAAACTTCGTGGTCTTGGAAAACCTGCTGTGTGCAGTAGACATGCACAAGTGACTGAGCTTCCTGAGATCATTGGATTAAAGGTTTCAGCCTTTGGTGCTAGAGAGTAGAGCAAAGAAGACTGGCCACCTCCAATGCTAGCTCCTGCACCACTGAGCTCTACAGGCCACTGAGGCTGTCTGGGGAAACCCATAAGTTTCCTATGTGCAGAACACTGCCAGACACTTTGACACAGACCTGCTGGCAAATACTGCCTCCTGGGAAGTCATTGATCTATTTTTCCAATATAAGTCTGACACATATTTGGGACATTTCAAAAAGGCCACCATTCTGCTAGATCAGAGTCAGCATCTTCCTCTACTTAAGAGGCCACCAACTCCTTATTACTTTCTCCTAGAAAGCTGACAGTCTCAGCTTTTGGTTAGTTTTTTTGCGGCCTTAGTGCAGCTTGCTTCATTATTCTGTCTCTAGCCAGAGACATCAAGAAAAATCTGTGTGGAGAAGGTGAGGGTACAGCTACACTCCTATCTCATCTATCACCTCCTAGAGAGCATTTCTAAGCCTGTGATAGGAAGATGCAAGAATGACAGACTTACAGCTACTCATACATACATAGTTTTGTAAATGCATATATATGAATATACATGCACATAGAGCTATAGATACTGTAGGAATCAGCCTTGATACTGGCATCCCTTTCTCAGGCTGGTTTTACAATGAGTTCAAATACTTTAGCAACGTTTTACTCCCCATCTGGCCACATCCGTACTTCAGCAGCTCTGAAGCAGAAGCAAGGCTGTGCAAGGGAGAGTATCAACAGCAAACAAAGCAGCTTGTGAGCCTGTGACAGAGTTAGTAGCAGAACCCTGAACCGACAGCTCTGTCAGTATTTAAATCACAAAGCTATCCTTCCGCTCAGCCACAGCCTAATTGTCTTCTAAGCTGGTTAGCCTTGCATTTTGCCCATGTCCTGACTCCATATGACTGTCTCTTGCATAAAGCCGTATGTCACATCTATCCAGCTTGCATTCAGGTTGACTTGTCCATGCTGGTTTTTAGGCTGCTCTCAACGACTACTTATCTCATTCAGATTTAGCAGATCACTTTGTAATGCTGAGTGCTTGGTAACCTCACAGCTGTTGCAGCAGGAACAGACTCAAGTCCTTAATCTTTGCTGATATATAAGTGATAATTTTATAAGCTGACTGCAATGAACCCCATTGTCAGGTACTAGCTAACAGATTCTTTCTAGCAGAAGAAATATTTCTCTCCAGTAAAAAAAAAAATCAGTCCCACAAAAACTTAACTCTGTGTTACCAAAGAGTAGACTTGGATTGTTAGTCTATGCCTCCTCCAGAAAAGCATCAGTCACATCTCTCCAGTTCCACCTGCTTAGGTACTTGTTACCATCTATCTACACCACATAACACATCTAAGATGGCCATAGGGCAACCTTCAATGCTCCACACTCTTGCCAAAATATGTCATTATTAACAACCAGAGAGGATTGTGGCATGCATTCCATCTCTATCAATCATTTGTATAGCAATAGTTCCCAAAGGCATGGGCATGTGCCAAGTCCCTTTAGACCTGGGCTTTAGTAGGTGTTACAGTATAGTACACTTTAGATTAAGACACCGAAGTTGTGACTAGCATACACATGTTGGCAGTTAAGCAAAGAAATTACTACTGTTTTCAAAGTAGAAGAAAATGTGAGTCAACTAAAGCAGTCACCAAAGGTACCAACTGTGTGAGCAGAACCCTTACCATGACAAAGCTTAAGGATTTAAGAGGGGGCTGGGAAATAGTACCACTGACTGGACATTAAGCACAGGCCTGAATTTGCCTTGGCTAACATTCCCAACATGTGCTTTTGGATTTTGATAGATGTTGACACATGTCCACAGGGAAGTAGAGACACAGTATTCACATAATGGCACAGAATTACATGACATGGAAATGGGGTCAAGCCCTATAGGAGTGTAAACTGAGTGACCTCTCCTGAAACCCATGTAAGTCAAGAGTCTGCACAATACAGGCAGAAAAAAAGGCAGCTCTACTTTAATACCATGCTTCTAGTAGCATCATTATCTGATAGTTCAAAGAAGCTCTCTTTACATAAAATCACCTCCATAACAGGTAATCAATAATTTATCTCATAGGGATGTCATCTTTCTTGATCTATGCAGAAAACATTTTATGCTCTAGAACTCATACCCAGAAATCTTACTGCTTCCCTCAAAATCACTCCACTACAACTCCATCATGCAACAGGCTGCTTTTCTGTGTGCTCATTGAGAAAGATAACAGGAGGTAACAGATTAATTTCAGCACCTATTGTGACAGGACAATAACATTTAATTTCCCTGGCCCCTAGCAAAAAAAATACTGATATTGCCCAAGAACAGAAATTACGAATTTACAGCATTTTTACAACTGTGGAGCGTTATCATCCTGGACAGGGCATTCTGGGTGTCTCTCTTGCTTTTCAGGGTCCTGAGTGTGCAGGTGCCTTTTGCTTGTTTTAGGGATATTTGGGCAGTATTTTCCCTTTTCCTTACTTTTTGTTTTATATATACAGTGATGTAACCTGATACTTTCATAGTGGAGGAGTAAATATTCTGTGTATGTCAACTAGGAAAACTCCCTACCTTTTTTTTCTCTCCCTGTCTTATCTCTTGGGGAGAGGGCAGGGTGGAGAGGGAAAGTGGGAGTGGGGGAGCACTAAAACCATGACACATTCAAGCTGCAGTAAATAAGGCATCAATCCTTTCACTGGGTGGCCAGTTGCAGAGCTCCTCAGTTTCACATATGCACTTTATTGTCCTTGTTGCATCATTTGACATTAGCCCACATTTAAACCATATTTTCCATTGAAAATTTCACTCAGAAAAAAGGATGTGCATTTCTTGCAATCTACATTAACCACCATCAGCAGTGACTCATTCCCCTGCAGCAAACCAAAACAACTTGTCTTGGATTATCCCATTTCAACTCCCTTTCTTCTATGTCTCCTTGCACTCCCCATCCCCTCTTACTAACAATTTCACTGCTGTCCCTTGAGATCAACTTTTTGGGGTATTAGATTAAGTAGCCTCAGTATACTGACTGAAGGACAGCATGAGTCAAAATAAGGCAAATATAGTACTTTGGGATGTGAAAGGAATATTACCAATATGTATTCATGCTGTAGAAAGAGATCTTGGACCTCTTCTGAAGCAGGAAAGGTACCACTTTATAGTTGGTGCTTAGCAACCCAAACTTAGTAATGCCAAGGGCAATGCTGGTCCCTTCCCAGGCAACACACAGAATTTGCCTCTAAACACATCCTAATTTTATATCAAAATTAAATTTGACTCAACCACCTTCATGCCCGCAACAGACAAGGAGAAATCAATGGCCAACCAGCTCTGCCTACCATAAAAGTCTTCAGCAGATCAATGTTCTCACACTGCATTGAAGAAGATGGAAAAGCACCCACACTTTCCTGAAGGCACCAGATGCCCAGGGCAGTGCAAAGAGGCTGGGGAGGAATGGAGAGATGTGCTCTCATTTTTGGAATGGGCATAAACTGAAAATAACCTCCTGGTAGATGAGTACATTAGTGAAGCACGACTTACCAAGCAGCAGAAATCTTTCACTGAAACAAATCTATTGCCTCTGAACTCTCCCTGAGAGTGAAGGAGCCAGCACCAGGAGCAGCTGTTCACACCAATGTTTTCCACCTTTACCTCACGTAACCTCAGGATCCTCACTGAATCTTGCTGGGTCTTTGAAAGGAAAGAGGACATCCAGGCCAGGACCAGGATACTGTGCTCTACGTGATTGATCAGAGACTTCCAGTTTGCCTAAAGCAGTAATTTGATGATAAAAATCCTAACAATATCCTGGTCCCTTCAACCTCAATAGCCTATAATCTTATTTAGCACACATTGGGAAAAAAAAAATCTCATAGTGAGCAGGCACCAGAGGGAATGTGGGCTAGAAAAGGATATTACAGTATCACTTTGGAGAGCACCATAAATAAATCTTCCCCCAAGATGGGTAGGCAGATCAGTTCAGTGCTCCACACAAAATTGCACTGCTCTACCAGACAGTGACTCATCAACTTCACTGCTGATAATCAGTCCAACCAGGTTTCATTACAACAAGGAAGAGAAGGAAGAGAAGGGAACGATCTCTGAGCCTGGCTAGAAAACGTCGCTTCACTATTAGAACATAGAGTTTTGGAACACACAGGTCCACATCCTGCCTCTTGATCATTTTCTGATGAACAATGTGGATAGTCTCCAAAGGAGAGCATTTGTAGCCAGGCCATCCAAATTCCAAGGCTCTCCAGCATGAGAGACATGTGCATACTGGAGCAAGGCCATGAAGATGACTAAGGAATAGGAGCATCTTTCACAGAAGAGGCTGAAAAATCTTTGACTGTTTAATTTGGAGAAGAGAAGGCTCAGGGGATCTTATTCATGTGCATAAATATCTGACAGGAGAACATTAAGAAGATGGAGTCAGACTCCTCTCAGTTGTGCCCACTGATAGGACTACGGACACAAACTGACATACAGGAAACACCATTTAAACATAAAGAACTCATTTAATGTGACAGTAGTCAACACCAGAACAGGTTGCTCAGACAGGATCTTCAGCTGAATGTGTCCCTCAGCAACCCTACTCTAGCTGACCCTGCTTGAGCTAGGGACTAGTTAATCTGCAGAGGTCCCTTCAAACTTCCATGACTCTGAGCTTCCATGAATCTCACCCACATAATGTATTTAGCTATTTAAGAGCAGATACATGATGAGCCTCACTAAAAGCAAATTCCAGGGTACTCACATAGGCATCTGTAGGTTTCTGAAAAAATGTCCAGCCATGTGCCACCACAGACTCCAGCTGCAGAGGCTGGGTGTTCAGAGTTTATTTTATGTCTCTTTAAATAACATAAATTTAACATATGAAACAAAGGTCTCCAGCGAAGACTCACAGGAAGGTTCTCTGGAGGCTATCTGGCAAAGACTTTGTCTCAGGTTGCTCTCTCCTCACTGGATTACGATTGTCAAGGATGCTTTCTATAAAGCCCATCACCATAGTAACCAGGCATTGCTCAGGTATACATATATACATTTGCAAAGCAACACACCAGCATATCTCATGGATTATTCTGATTATCTCCTGCAGTTATAGGATGTTCTATGTATAAGATGGATGATATGTACACAGCCAGACAGGCAGATTGAAGAGTCCCAAGAAAATCTGTCCTCAATTTATTGCCCAGTTCAGTTTCCTTCTCTCTAAAAGATCTTCTTAGGTTTTTGACTCTGCAATAGGAAGTTATTGGTTGTTTTTCTGTCTCCTTTATCTTTTGGCTCATTACACCCATCACCTCCTCATAGAACCAGACATGGGTGCTCTGCTCCTTGCATTACATTATGCTGCTTCTAAATTCAGGTTTAGGCAGGACTGCAACAGGCAGAACCAAACCTTTAATCGTCATCCTTTGCAGACACCTCCATCCAATTCCTCTGAATGCACTGTTTGATTTGGGGATTTTTGTTTGTTTGTTTGCTTTACAGTCACTCACCTTAAGGCATATATTACAATTTTGTCTCTCCATGTGCCTAGACACATAATTTCATCTCCCAAAAGCCAGGATAAGTGCGTATTCTGCTGGTCTAAAGCCTGTTATCAAGATCTTTCCCTTGCTTGGAACAAAGAGACACCAAAGCCAGTTAGAGACTTCCTATTGATTCCAAAGGCCATTGGGTTAGACCTCCATTTCCCAATAAACTCCACCTATAACTATTCACCTCCTCAGACTGACAACAAAATCCAATTATCCTTTCCCCATTTGTCTTTTCCACTTTTTTCCCCAAAGCTGAGATCTTTCTGCAATTAGCCTCCCAAAACATAAGCCACAAGAAGGGGACATCAGGCAACAAGTCCCTTCATTGACAGCTTTTGTTCCCAAGAAGCAGTATTGACTCCAAGGATTGGGAGGCTGCTTTAGAGGAATTGTGCTGTAAGAATTAAGGGGAAATCTCCAACCAGAGCCAGCCATGTTGCATCTTAGCATTCACTAGCTTAATACCAACCTCCTAGCAGGATGCCAGGCGTGGTGAGTGAATTTTGTGTTATTTCTGCTTACTGTAAAATTTTCCTTGGATGTAAAGTTCTGTACTCACCACCTCAAAATGACATGCAGAGCACTTGGTGCAAATGACACAATAAACCAGAACTTAAGATGGAACAGATCTTCAAAGTTCTGAGGTTAATAGTTAGGACACTCTACACCCAGTTGAAGGCATATCTGAGATTTCATAGTGTCCTAAAAAAATAACTGATATACTCCACATATGGGGAGATGATAACCCTGTGGTGAGTTGGAGGTCATTAGGATGGCATAAATGACTACAAGAGCACTGATGCATTATGATATTACCTCTCCATCATCCTCCAAATGGCTACCACTGAGTAATATTAAGTCTTCCACACATTGCTTCTCTTGTTGGGTTTCTGCTTGTTTGTTTTCTCAATATGCCATTTCTCCTCTCTCTTACTCACTTGGAGCTTTCACTAAATGGAGGAGAAAAATTCAACCAGACAGAAGTACATAATACCAAAACTACCACTCCAGGCCCCAGACCATGCTCTCCAACAAAAGAATCAGGTAATTCATACCCAGGGAAGGAGAAAGCTACACACAGCAATACATATCACTTGCTCTAGAAATTAGGTTGTTGATTTTAAAAAATCAGAATTTATATGTGCAGAGCAGCTGTTTAAGGATGTTCACAGAAGCTTTATGGTTATCTCCAAGCTCTGGAGAGTTCAACTCACAGTGAGTAAAGCACCTCAATTTCCAGGTGGGAGTATGCTAATCTAAACCTAAATTTAATACATTGCAGCTCTCTGTAATGATTGCAGAACAGTTTCTAAGAAAGCAAGTACAGAATAAATGTTAGAGGACAAGATTGGAAGAATTTGTCAGTAGATGTTTGCTTTCTGCATTACTTGACCCATGATTCCTACAAAGAATATAATTGTCTCTTGCGTCCTATAAAGTCATTTTGGGTCTTGCATGACATCCAAATCAGGTAGAGGATAATTTTCAGTCAAATTATCCTTCTAACTAACATAGTTAAAGGTCCTCCTTATCATGGATAGGGTGATAACAGAGAGAGAGAAGGCCCAGGCAGAGAATGCACATGAACCCAAAGGAGAGCAATCCCAAGCTAGAGGAGCAGAGCATCAAAAGGACAAAGAGAACAAGGCACTGACCAGGTATGGTCTGTCCTGTGACCTATGCACTCTTTGTAGCACTGAGTAGCAAATGGAAAGACAAGGAGAAGCTGCTGTTTAACTGTAGCAAATACCTACAAACTCAGCTGAGTTACCCCAAAGGACATGGAGGAAGAAGTATGACGATCCTGATACACTGATGCTGAAGAGGACAGTTTTGCAGGGCTAAATCCAGTTAAAAAAATTCCCATGCCCCCAACCACATGTGGCTGCCTGCCTTTGTCCACTTCCTTTACTGCTGTCACATATACCACACCTCAGCTGCCCAGCAGCCATACCTTTAGAAGAATAAGTAAAGAAATACGTTAAAGAAATAAAGTCAATGGCACCAAGAGACTTCACCATAAGCTGCTTACCTTCTCCTTACCTTTAAACACAGTGCTATTACCATTTTAAGGTAACGTCCACTTCATTACAGCAATTTACAAAGGCTACCAGTACCAGTGACTCAAGCACTAGGACCAGCATACAACCAGCACAGAACAGGACAGGAGGGCAGTAAGTTTCCTGTTCAGTTCTGGGTTTGAATGTTCAATTCCCACACTCCCCTTGATTTTGAATGCGGTCCATCTGAATCATCAGCTCTTCAGATGGGGGCTTTTTCTTCACACCTGCTTAACATTCAAGCAGGGCCTACAGGGAAGCTCAATCTCACTTTTTTGAGTCTGTAACATGAGGCCATATTCCCCTGCTCTACATATTCCAACAATACTACACAAAACAATGAACTTCATAGTGACACAGAGCAAGAGTTCTAATCCAATGCTACACCTCCATGTAGAGAAGTCACTGCTATCTGTGGGACAATCCTGAAAACTGAGGGAAAAAACAGGATCAGCTGCTTTTGCTGGATACTTAATGCAACCATGCTGCAAAATCAGGAAGCTTTGCATCCTTGGCAGTGAAGTTCTGTCACTTGGGCACTGCAGATTGAGACAAGTTCTCAATTCCCAGTGAAACACATTCCTGAAAGGGATAAAAGAATCTGTTGTTCATTCTACATCTTCTTACTTTTGACTTAGGAAAAAAAGAAAAAAAGGAAAAAAAAAAGGAAAAATTAAAAAAAAAACAAAAACAAAAAAAAACCTACTGAGCCAGGTGGGCTGAGCATTCTGTGGGAAAAGTATGAATGAAAGTGCCAGGAACTCCAGACTGCAACTCTGTCTTCCTGAAGGTGGTACTGAGACATCACAACCAGAGCACTCACAGACTTATCTTGTGGGCACATCAGTGGGAAACTGCATGAGATTGTGCCTCCCTGTGCATCAGGGAGGCTGGCACATGGATGCACACATGTATTTTCAATATACAGTTACTCTATCATCTGCAGAGCCACAGGAACCTGTGTTTTTCCTTGATAACCTTTCTGCATTTTAAGCCCCAGTGATATCCATTACATTCTCCTCCCTCAGTCTTTCCTTGTCACAGCTCTGTGCTTACTTTCATCTGGCAGGATGAAGAGTAGAAGGGCATTAAGGAAAGATCAATATTAGTTGGAAGCACTGTAATCCTGACAGGGAGGCCATGTGCACATGTTGCACATGTGTTACTGTCTGTGTCTCTTTGGTCGGGCTCAGTTTTATTCCATCTTACAATCCAAGCACTTCAAGGCAGACATTTCAATCCAGATACCTCTTGACATCCTTCCACTGACTCTACACAATGCCTCCAAGACAGACTATGCTCACAAATCTACTTCTAGGCTTATTCAGCTGGCCACAGTGGCTTTTCCACAATTAGATAGGAAGGACCCATGCAGGACGCCCGTGGTTCAATACTACATCCATGGCTTTCTGATTTTACTCAAATTCCTGCAGTTTAGAGTTATTCAAAGGCCATGGGTATGATGAAAGTCACTGCCCAAGGGGTTTCTAGGATGCTCTGTAACAGGTACAAAATTGCTGCTTCTTGGCTAGTTCCTGTAGCTGCACTAGAAACTTCCCAAAGGCACAGCAGCATGGTCTGAAAGGTGTAGCTTCAAAGTGCACCATCTCTTGGTGGCCTATCATCTGTGGCATGACCACTGGCATGGCCATTAAAGCCTATCAGCTCAGTGCATGCTTAAGCAAGGGTCTAAGTCACACATCCACAGATGTGTTAAATTTTCAGACTAAAATTATACTGATATGACTAAGGCTGAACAGCAATGACTGCTTTCAACCAGACCCTTCTTTTTTTTTCCTAAGGTTTTCAAATTAAACATTTCCAAAGGGGACTTAGGGACTTATTAAGAAGAGAGACTAATGCTTTTTACAAACATTGTAGGGACATTAGAAAGTTACTAATGTTTAGCACTAAGATAATTATTTGCTGGAAAGAAAAGAATGTTTGCTTCATTTTAAAAATTGCCCACGATGAAGGATTACTATTTCTGGATCATCATTGTTATGAATTTGTGTAACAGCCCTGAAGCAAGGCTCATTCTCACAGAGTACCCCAGAATGACCTGACCTGTCCACAGCACATGTGGATGCTAATAATATGATGCAATGAGGCACAGTGAGAAACAGGCAGGAGGGAAGACAGCTTTGATGAAAAGTCAAGCTTCTGCTTTACATGCAGGGCTAGAGTCAAAGTCAGGAATTTAATTTCTTTATGGTGTGGCCAGGACATTTTCTGTGCCACAGCTCTCTGGTGATAACTGAAGGATGGAGCACTTCTCAAGCAGAGGAAATGTGATCCCTGTGTCACATTCAATCAGTGTCATTAAGCATTTATTTAGTATCCAGCTAAGACCTTCCATGTCCTATTTGCTACTTTTGCAGTTAACAGCAGTAGGAACAGTGCTGCTGCAAAACGAGTTGAGGCAAGAAGACAGCAGATGACTCATCAGCACCAGGTGGAGGACACCAGTTAGCACAGGGCTGTCTTTCAAGTGGGCCATCAGGAAAAATACACCTATGAGGTATCCCTCACACACCAGCACATGCATGCATAGCAGCAGCGTCCCAGCCTGTGTCAGCACACACAGAAGTATCAGATCACAGTTTCTCAAGGCACTCTACAGCTTTGGAGGGATTTCACTTTACACCTCTTCAGGAAAACTGACACAAAGCTTTGCTTTCTGAGAGCTAAGATGAATATACCTGCCCATTCCTGAGGTTCAAATGAGCCTGAGATTGAATCAAAACTGCCAGGTCTCTCCCAGGTGCTGTCATACACAGGCAAAGCCTCTTGTCCCTGTCCCTGTCCCTGTCATTTCACATTGGTCCAGGACACCATACACTGAGCACAGGCAACTTCAAGATAATCAGACCTATAGCCCAAAACTGCCATCAAATCTGAAGCACATGCAGACTAGAAGAAGGTAACATACCCTGCTATCGCTGCTGTGTGCAGGGAGTTTGTGTATAGCCACGCTTTTGAAGAGGGTGGTATTTTCACAGCCTAACATCCTTTTCTGTACCCAGTTTGACATCAGTATGTACCATCAATGTCCACATTTTCCTTCCTTTAGAGTACTAAAATACTTGATCCTTAAAATACTAAAACTGTAACTGAAAATATATATACATGCATATGTATTACAAAAATATACAGCTGTCTCCAAGAAATACTTTACCTGTTGAGGTCCACAAACTGAAAGTAGTTGTCATGAAGTCTGAACATTTCTCTCCAAAGTAAACTGTTCTTACATTTCTTTGTACTTTTCTGTTCTCATTGCTTCGTAAAAAGGATTGAAAGACGAAACTGGAGAGTGGCAGGCAAGCTTTCCCTATTAATAAAATGCCCTTGTAAAATACATCAGTTCTAACTTAATCACCTTCCTTCTCTGTGGATTAAACTCTGCTGTTTTCCCTTCTCACATACAGAGGAGCCACACACTGCTGACCACTCTCATTTTTTGTCCTATTTGCACTATTATTCCTCCTCTCAAAAGAAGGATGTTCAGGACTCAATCTAGCAGGTGATACTGATGAAACATTAGTTCAACATATTATTATTAGCCTCATCATTATTATTAGATACTGCTTCCTCCACCCATTGCTTAACTCAACAGAGCAGCCTTTTCACCACTTCAAGCCCCTATTGTGTGCTGCATGAATCACTTACTTCAGCCATTGGCAATGACATCCTGAGGTTTGAAGGGTTAAAACAAATGCAGAAATCATCAGTGTCTACAAAGCACTTAAATCAGTCCTTCTGAGCAGCATCGCCTTTTGCTTGGCTATACTGAAATTCATGTTGACATTATTTAAGGTTAAGATATGTGGCCAGCAAATCAAGGGAGGTGATTCTGTGCCTCTGATCTACTCTTGAGAGGCCCCACTTGGAATACTGCATTCAGCTCTGGAGCCCCCAACACAAGCAGGACATCAGTCTGTTGGAGAGGATCCAGAGGAGGGCCACAAAGATGATCAGAGGGCTGGAGTTTCTCTCCTACAATGACAGGCTTAGGGAGTTAGGGCTGTTCAGCCTGGAGAAGAGAAAGTTCCATGGAGACCTTATAGAGGCCTTCCAGTACCTGAAGGGGTCCTACAAGAAAGGTGGAAAGGTACTTTTTATAAGGGCATGTCATGATAGGACAAGGGCCAAAAGTTTTAAACTCAACCAGGTAGATTTACATTGGGCATTAGAAAGAAGTTCTTTACTAGGAGAGTGGTGAGACACTGGAATGGGTTGCCCAAAGAGGTTGTGGATGCCTTATTCCTTGAAGTGTTTAAGACCAAGCTGGTCCAGTGGGAGATGTCGCTCCAGGGGGCTTGGAACTAGATGATCTGTAACGTTCCCTTCTAACTCAATAGAATCTAGGATTCTATTATTCTATGATTCATTAAACTGCTTGTATTTTTTGCTAGTGTTCACAAACATGATTCTGGGCATACCTTGTTATTAACCTCTTCCCATGCTGAGAATTGAACTCTGAGCTCTTCACTACCACTGAAGCTATGCCTCCGCCTTCTACCTCCCTCTGTAATCACCAAATGCCATTAATAACTTATTGTAAGGTGCTTTAAAAAAAAAATCTTGAAAATCTACATTATCTGTATTTACCAATCCTCCTTTATCTGCTCTGCTCTTAATCTTCCCAGAGAAATTGCTGGATTATTAACATTAGAGACATAACTCATTATTTGTATTCAAGTGCTGCAGTCTTCAAAGACATCTGCAAAGATTAGGTGGCAACTTGCTATGCTCTGTCAATACCAAATGAAAGTGCCCATCTCTGTTTGTTCAGGATCTCAAGAGATACAGAAATGTCATCAAAAAGAATCACTCTTACCTCAACTCCAGAAAATGTGAATGAAAGCATTATTTTCACCCTTAAAAACAATGGAGTTTTGCCACTTTCAGCTTACACTTACTCTGGTGTTTTATTGCCTGTTTCTAAAGTAATTTCTGCTATCCTTTCAGCAACTCAACTAAGAGAGGAATCTAATTCTTTGGATCACCCATAGTTCCTATTAAATAGATGGATACATTGGCTTCACTCCAGTTCTCCATAGTCAAATTACTCATCATAAATAGCATTTATTATGAATAAAGACCCATTTTGGTTAGCAGAATGTTTGGGAACCATCTTGATTTTCTTTAAATGTATTGATGGTTTCTAAGCACTTGGTGAATAAGCCTTAAGTTATTTGCAATTTTCTTTGACTCTTCACTTGTAATGGCTGGTTTCTAACTGGTTCCACACATCTGTGATCTTTTGTAACTGCTTTATTAGGAAAGCCACAGACTAAGTTAGAAAATCGTTGACCAATGATAAATTGATTTATCATCATTGGACTTTGGAGACTGGAAGATGCTTTCCCAGATTACTTGGGGTTCTTAGCATATTTGCAAACAGCATGAACTAAGCAAAGTCAGGAACTTAGTGAAGTCAGGAGATTAGTCATGAAATCCCAAACCTCTTACTTTAATTGTGTGATTATTCCATTTCTCTAGCTGATTTTGATGTCAAACAGCAGGGCTATGCATCTCCCACATAACACTGAATTGCTTGTGCTTTCAAGACACCTAGATTTAACCAACTGCCCTGAGCTGTTCTTCTCTTCCAAGTCCCTTGGAACAAAATCTGTGCCCAGCCAGCTTTAGTGAAATACAATAGAAATATGTCCGTTTCTGCACCACCATGCTGCAGCCTTACAATCCCCTTTCATTTCAGTGATNTCTACTGGCAAAGCAGAAGCAAATAAGGAAAAAAACCTTCCAAAACCCAGGATTCTGGATTGCCTATGACTCCAGTGTCAGGATAGTATTTTAGTTGTTTTGATGTGATAATACTCACAGGGGAGACATTATCTCTGAAATATTCTGGCTCACAGAGCTTTGCTTGTGCGAATAGTTCAATGGTACTCAGAAATTAAAACTCAAAAAAGGAAAGGGATTCCCTCCTACACATCTCTTCTCACCCTGCCACCTAAACCCTTTCCAATTCATTACGAATACAGCTTTGGAATGAAGATTGATGCAAACAAGTAATTAAACTCCTCTGCAGTCTGTTTATTGCTCGTGATTGCCTCCCTTTCACCTTGACGGTCCATTGCAACTAGGCTGCAAGTAGGAAGGAGATGAATCAACTGTTTATTAACCCAAGCAGGAAATGAATTGAAAATGATGCATCACTGGAAAGCCCAAAAAGCTTTATGAGAAGTCTGATCACCTCCACACAAGTGAAGCCAGTAGGAGGGGTCATCACCTCTACAGAAAGAAGAAAGCTCTGCCTTGCTACAAAAGTATAAGTCAAGAGAAGGAATGCTGTATTTCACATTCATTTTTATACACAAATTCACCAATTAATTGGGGAGCATATTACTGCCATTGGTTTACTGCCATTATAAATTTTATGTCTACAGAATGGAAAAAAATTTGCAACAGTTGAGGACTTCATGTTAGGAAAAGTGATGCCATGCAGCCTCCTTTGATACTTCTTTACAGCAAAACACAAAAGCTGGAGGGAGACAGAAAGAGATACAGAAAAAGGGGAAATACTTGGCCTTGTTTCTGTGCTGCTTACTGCACCAGTAAATCCAAAAACCTTTCACTCTCTGATTTATTACCATTTTATGTACCCAAGTTTTCCACTGACTTCCAGCAGTAAAATCTTGGAGGCCTGCGGTCACATAGTTCAATGGGAGCCACACAATCTGTTCTTTTATTAGCTGATATTCAATCAGCATGTGTTAGGAGATTTTTCAGCTGGACATCTCACATTTATCTGTTTGATTTAACCTGGGACTAGATACTCCATCTTTCACAAGACAAACAACTGCCTGACTACTACCAGGGCTGTAGACCACTAATAAGACCACAGCTGGCTTGGGGGTTGTATACTCTGCATCCATTTACCCCTCTGCCAAGCAGCACAGCCAAAATCTCCAGTGCCTAGAGCCTTGCATACCAGCTGGAGACTTGCTGACAAGGGTTAAGTTGCCAGCTGACAGACCCCAAAGCACCAGTAAGACTTGTTTCTTTTTTCTTGCTTGAGACAGCACACAGCAGAAATAGCTGCATCTCAGAAGGGTGGTAACAACATCTAAGAGCACACAAAGAGGTGGGCCGAGAAACATGAGACAAGGGATTCACCTTACTATTATACTCATTTTACAGGGGGGGGAAAAACAGGGCTTCCTAGGGGCTAAGATCTGAAAACTCTTTATTTACACTGTCTCTAAAATGGAAGTCTAAGCAGGTATGTACAGGGTCAGCTCTCCTCATCTCTCTCTCTCTGCTTGGGTATAAGCAATTTTAAATCAGATTTGGTTTAAACTAAGAGTGTCATATTATTGTTGTTGGGGTTACAGTACACACATGATGGTGGGTTGTTTAAGAGTGAAATAGCACTCAGCTACCAGCAACCAGACCTTTGACACCAGTGAGACAGTGAGCTTCTTGGGAGGGGGAGGAGAGTGCTTACTCAACTATGGTAAGTCAGGATGAGAATTAGAAGGAAGACATAGCTGAGTTAACTTTTAGCCCTCTAATTAGTCTCTCCACTTTGGGACTGAGATGTTGGAAGATTCCTAGTCTTCAATTGGTCACATCATCCAGGGCTTAGACAAGGCAGGAGGCATTAAATCTGTATCCTCAGAACAACTTTTGAACACTTTAGGTGTTTCATCTAAGAGCAGAGCTGGTGAGTCTGCCCAGGCCCCAGGTAAACAAAAGCAAGCTCAGAAATTTAATAAACAAAAAGCATCAACAAAGAGAGAGAATGCCACAGAGACCCCTGACTGATGTGAAATGGAAGATATTTAGGATCTTTAGGGATTAGATGTATTCTCTATATTCCCAGTGAAGCTCACAGCTCAGTAAGTCCAGCACAGACACCAGATAGCCCCCACATTCCTGTCAACCCCCCCAGGAAGGCCTCAGCTCTCCATTTCAGAGGAAACATATCAGCCATCAACCATATTCAGGATGACACTAAGCAAGATGCAGAGATCAGGAGACCTTAGAAGAAT
Source organism: Psilopogon haemacephalus (assembly GCA_013396835.1). Lineage (NCBI taxonomy): Eukaryota > Metazoa > Chordata > Aves > Piciformes > Megalaimidae > Psilopogon > Psilopogon haemacephalus. Next base: position 6,792 of record VWZI01017683.1, on the reverse strand, counting down.
GTTGTAGGAAAAGCAGACTGACCATCAGGACCTGATCTCATTCTTCTGAAAAGGCTCAGCATCTACTGCCGGGCAATGGTAGGGCAGGCTCAAAGGATTACAGTCAACATTTTGCAGTCTGACAGGGGCTTGAGATGTTAACTTGTGAATTTTTCATGGCCTATCTGTACTCTATCAGCAATGCTTTACTGACCCTGGCCTGTATTAACCTCTTGATCTAGAAGGAATTTTTGTCTTTACCATTGCCTGCTTTCCCATCAAACTCATTTCTTATTATTCCTCTGAACTCCATGGTGCCAGGAGTTCAGACCTATCCAGGAGACATTAGTGGACTTGCAGATATAATTTAACACCTGCTGGGTCCACCAGAATGTTGCAGAGCATTTCAGCAGCATGTAAGATGAGTCAGATGCATTGTGCTGCTATTTCAATTACACTGCAAAGCTCCTAGAAAGTTGACTTGGGATGGAGGTTGAAAGTTCAGAGCTTCACCCTCCAGATGAGGACACTGCCACTACCCAGACCTGAGGTGCTGCCAGGACCCGATTCCACAGAGAATTCTCCATCAAAGGGCATTTACAGGCACACAGTGAATTGCACAGTGAAATGTCACTTCGTGGAGTTTGTGCCTCAAGACAAGCCCACAAAGCATTGTCCTGTAATCTGGGCTACCTTTGTGTTTTCAAGTGGAACTCTACTAGAGACTTCTCAAACAAAGACATTGGTACAGTCATAGAGCTGTGGTTAGACAGATGTAATTCCTTCCCTATGATGGTCAAGGTTTGTTCTTGCAAGGGCTGCCATGTGTGAATCATGCCCTCCTTCCTATTTGGAATAGCTAAGATATGGGTTTGATGAAGTATTAATCCAAGAAAGGTAAGGCCAGGCCTTGGCTTCTTAAACTGCCACACATGCAGGCTGAATAGTTCAAGAACCACTCACATTTCTGGAACAAGGCAATGGGACCACAGATTTTAGTAAATTGAACCCTTAGTTTTAGAAGAATCACAGAATGATTGAGGTGGGAAGGAACGTCTGGAAGTCTTCTTGTCCTTAACCCTGCAGGACTGCCTACAGTCTGTTGTTCAGGACCATGTTAGGACAACTTCTGAACATCTCCAAGGATGAAGACTCCACAACCTCCCTGGGCAACCCCTTCAGTGCTTAGTTACCCTCAGAGAGAAAAAAAAAAAAAAAAAGTTTCCTGATATTCAAATGTACCTATCCACCTATCCTCTGGTTCTCTTTACTGAAAAGATTATGTCTCTTGCATTGCGGAGCCTGGACACAGGACACCTGAGACTACCAAGGACTTGTGAGACCAGATGCATCGGAATATCTAGCAGAGTGAAATGATCAACAAACCCTTGAGAAACTACCACCATATCACACAGTAAACTATTCCTGAATTTCCCCATCTCTTCATCTACCAGGGACAATGTTACAGCCTGATCACAGGCTTGGCAGAACAATTCGGTGTGTCACCTAATGGGTTAGGAAAATCTGCAGCTTGGAAAGAAGTTGTCTTCTGAGGCAGATTCAGGCATACTTGTGCTTTGCATTTACTAGTTGCTTAGAGTCACATTAGCTTTACTGCCTGAGACCTTGGCTTTGTTGCAGGTACCAATTCTTGTGCAGATGTTTCTTTTAAGTAAAAGGGCACCCAAGGCATTGTTAAACCTATAATTCTGTCATCTGACATTTAAATCAAAATCAATCTTTTGAGTTCTTCACTCATTAAATAGAACAGAACCAAAAAGTCCTCAGGTTCTCCAGATATCTAATCTAGGTGGGAGAATGAAAAATTGTGAATGTCACTGCTTTCATGAATATCAGCTAACATTTTCCCCTCCAGTTCTGGCACACATCCATCTACCCAAGGAGACAAAGATATGACTCTAATATTGAACCCATCCATGGCACTTCCTGGAGCCACATGCAAGCCTGAACATATGGACTGGATTTTGTTTTCACACTAGCACACATGAGGATTAACCTCCCCAAGGTCACAAAGAGCCTATCCCCAGCAACAAGATAAACACAGTGTTATTTGATGCAGTACCTAAATCACCAGGAAGAATTACAGCACAACTGGATCTCAGACCTCCTACTGGAGAGGTAATCACTTCCTACTATTGTTTTAGCATATGAAGGTGTGAAGTGTCCACAAGTTTCGGTCACAGGTATCAGCCTGTTCATTTTTGCACTCCATTTGCTTTAGGCTATGTCTAGTTTAGATTCTTTTCAATGTCTCATGTCAGATAAGTGCAAAATTATTAAGACCCCAAACTCTGCAATGAAATTCAGCAGCCACAGAGTAAAATCTGGCATAGCCACCATGATACTTGCTTTCACTTTTTTTCTGGCCAGAGTTTGCTAAATGCTGCCAAACCAGATTACCTCAGTGATTTCTGACACTGATTTAGAGAGAATACTCACTCACTTGCAAAAAAGATGGGAAGCTGCTCACAAACCTTGCACTAATCAGCACTCCTCAGATTTATTTTTTTCTCTGAAAGGTTTGTAATTTTCACTCACCTTCAATTTCATATTTTCCTATTTCCTGGAATAATAAAAACTCCAACAATATTACCCATCACTTATTTCATGTCTATTTCCCTGTAATTCATGCTTCATTCTGTGCTTTCCTGCAGCCCCAGGTAGTTCAAGGTTGAATTCTATAATAACTCTTTTCTAATTTAAATACTTCTAATACCTTAGTGTTGGTCTCAGGTTAGCCACATACAAATGAAAATGTTTTCATACATGTTACATGAAAGGAAGATTTCTGAAATAAAAAAGAAAGATTAATACTTCAGGATACTTGAAGTTTTTGGCCATGTTAATCAAAGGTCTGATATTAGTAGACCTCTGTGAATTCCTGTTAAACTCACAGAAAGATTATGTGATTGCTAAAACATACCTTCTCAGAAAGCATCCCTCTACAGTAACTAAAGTGGCACTTTACAAATTCCCAAAAGTTTCATTCACTTCAAAATCCTGCAGTCCTGATCCTTACCCAGATATCTGATCCCTTTGATTGTGCCAAAGCGCTCGAGTATTTTTTATTCATTTTTAAAAATGAAATGAAGAAAAAAAATTCCCCCATAAAACAACAAAACCAGACTCTAAATAAAAACACTCTATTTTGTAGAACAGCCTCAATTATCCTGTTCACAAAGCACAGACAAACCCAAGTAATCTGATGACACTGATCTCCTTCTGTGGAAGATGTCGCAGGATCTACGAGATTCAGCAGTAAAGCCTTAATCTCCAGAAGACGACCCCAAGCCCATGTTCCAGCAACAAACTCCTGACTGCAACACAAGGCTGAAGTCATTTTTATGACACCATTTTGAGAGGTGTTTATTGTGTAGAAATCCATGGGAACCGATTCCAAGTAACTAACATAAGATTAGTCCCTGGGGATCTACAAATGTCATTCTTACAGGGATGGACCAACCAGGTACCTCTGATATCAAAAAGGCTGAAAAATTGGCCTGGGATCCAAAGCATGACAGAGTTTGAGTATTTATTTATTCAGAAGTAAACCCCATGAGGTTCTATGATACATCTCCACAGTCTGCTCCAAAATATATACACATATCATCCTTATATTAGTAAGGAAAGTAGATAAATATTCTATGTAACAGACAAATGGGAAATCCTGGGTACTATAAAGAAAGGCTGAGAGAGCTGGGGATTATCAATCTGAAGAAAAGAAGGTTCCAGGAAAACCCTTTTGCAGCTTTTCAGTGCTTAAAGAGGCCTGTAAGTAGGGTGGGGATGGGTGTTTTAGCAGGGCCTGTTGTGATAGGCAAGGGGTGATGTTTTAAACTAAAAGAGGGGAGATTCAGGATGGATATAAGGAAAAACATTTTTACAATGATAGTGATAAGGCACTGGAGCAGTTTGAAAGACAGATTGCAGATACCTAGTCCCTGGAATTCAAAGTCAGGTTGGATGGGGCTCTGAGCAACCTGACCTAGTTAAAGATGCCCTTCGTCATTGCTGGAGGTTTGGACTAGATGATCTGTAAAGTTTCTTTCCAACTCAAAACATTCTATGATTCTATTATTCTCTCTTGGCCCCTCTCTCCCACATACACTGCTTCTTCTTACGCAATTATAAGGAACAATATTGCTATGACATTTGGTCTGAGAGCCTGCTAATCTCATTATCTCTAGCTACAGAGTAACAGCAATTAAAAAACGGCAATACAGTTGCTCTAAATGTCTTTTTCACACACTGAACAGCGAATAAAACAGTTTATTTACTTGTGGGAACTCCAGCAGTGCAAACAGCTTCATTCTCAGCACAGTCTCTGGTCTGGACTGGGTCAGAGCTGGTCCTGTGTCAGTACAGCCCGCACACAGGCAAGGCAAGCTTTAGAAGAATTTCTTTACAGCAGACTTTAATCTTCATCATAAAAAGATTGAATTCAGCTTCATGTCTTCCCTCAGAGCTCAATTAAATTTTCACAACCAGCTGAACTGCTCCATTTGCCCATAGAGTGTAGCTGTGACAACATTCTTGAAATCTCTTCACCAACTGTTCTTGAAAGAAGAGACCATGTCTGGTCTCAGATTACCAGGGAGGAACAGAAATGCACTCATTTTTGTACTAGTAATTAAAGGACTGAGATAGAGCCCCGTATTTTAGGCCATATTTTAAACTGGCCTGGAAAAGTTGATATAGAGAAGCCCAGCTGCACAGGTCTCTCTGCTCAGGAGCTAAACTACAGCTATTCAGAGGGAACTGAAAGCTGAAAGAAACTGGCAGTAGTAGGACAGTTTTGGAGGAGGTCACTATAGAGCAAGCTTGCTACTTCTACCCCATGCAAATGATGGATGTTGTTGGGGTAGCAACTTGTGTTGCTGAGTATGGTCAACCTCCAACCTCAGTCCTGTCTTCAAAAGGCAACTAATCCCACCTTCATACTGGAACAACCCCTGAACATGCTTGTCATTGTTTATAGCCGTGCAGCACCACCAGAGAAACCAGAGCTGGAGGCAAGGTGGCAAAGTTATTCAAATGGAGTAGATGCCATTAACATGCAATTGAAATGGTTGACAACCACTGAACAGGAAAGGCTTGGACATAACTTACAGCATTACCCTTATCCTGTCCTGCTAATGGAGGCTTTACTGATACATATTTGATGCCTTCACTGAGAATTACATAACAATATGTTGAGCTAATACTTCAATGGCTGATAAACCCAGCTAAGGAAGACCTTGGGGTGAATTATTCTCAGCGTTAACNAAAACATATATATATATATAATGCACAAGAGCATTTCACCACTTGGGTTAACAATTAGCACTTTTGGAGGCATTTTGACACTCCCACAGAACTGTACCAACATTAGCTAGCCAATCTTCAGTAAGGACTCAGAAAGGCAGACAGTGGGTAATTTTCCAGCTAGAGGAGGAAACTGAGGCAGTAAATTTAAATCAGTTGCTCAGAATGATCCAACAAAACAAAGGAGAAAAGGAACAAAGAAAAAAGAGGACGTCCACCCCAAATCTACTTACTGAACTGGATGGTCAGGTCAGCAAATGACCTTTCATGAAGGTTTCTCTGCCCCTTTGAATGTCTCTAGACAGAAAGATAAAGCCATGATAACACCAGTTTTGGCAGTTTTGACTTTTCATGTGGTTTCCAGGAGAAACCTTCTCCTTCTGGCTTCTGAGCACTAGTTGAATTTTGCCAGGGGTACAGAATGCTCTTGTTAGAGCCAAGGGCAGATTTCCTGGAGTACACAGCAGCCCTAGCTGTTCCAATGCCACGTCACTACTCCTGTAGTCCCAAGTGAGGACACTATGGGATGCACCTATAAGGCCTCAGAGGCTTCCTGAACTAGGCAGACAGTACCAACAAATGCACATTGTAAGGTAACAGCGAATTAGTCACACATTTGTTTTAGAAGCAAGGATCGTATAAACAAATTGGAGGGCAAAGCTGGAAACCAGACCCATAGAAACTGATCTGCAGGTTTGGGTTGATGGCACTGAAAACAAGTCAACAGTGTGCTCTGACAGCTAAAAGGGCCAACTGTATCCTAGGGAGAGCCAGTCAAGGGAGGTGATTGTCCCACTCTTCACAGCACTGGTGTGGCCCCCACCTCAAGTACTGCACAAAAGGAAATCAAACTATTAGAAGGTGTCCTTAGGATGGTGACCAAGATGGTGAAAGGCCTTGAGGGCAAGACATATAAGAAGTTGAGGTCACTTGGCTTGTTCAGCTTGACTTCATCAAGTAGAGCAGCAGATGGGGAGATGATGATGTCCACTTTCTAGTGACCAGTGACAGGACACAAAGACATGGAATGAAACTGTGTCAGAGGAAGTTCAGATTGGACATCAGGAAAAGGTTGTGCACTGAGAGAGGGGTCAGTCACTGAAACAGGCTCCCCAGGAAACTGGTATCAGCGCTATGCCTGTCAGAGTTCAAGGAGCATATGGAAAAATGTTCTTAGCTTTATGACTTAGTTTTAGGTACTCCTGTGAGGAGCAGAAAATTGGACTCAATGGTTGTTATGGGTCCCTACCAACTTAACATATTCTATGATTTCTATTCTATGCTTCTGTTATTCTGCACCAGTGTAGGTAACTTCTAGGGCTACTGATCTCATGTGTGTGGCTGTTTCATACCAATGGCTTGGTGTGGAAGTTATTAAACTTGACTTAGACTCCTAACTGAAAGAGCAACAGCAAGTATTGTTTCAATTCTAAACACTTAATCATTTTCACCTTTAAGTACACATTTTTTGGAGAAGAAAGAAAAGAA